>JAGWEN010000190.1:101425-173838 GCA_018703685.1 Orius laevigatus | reverse complement strand
TGTTTCGGATTACGTAACGCCGCGCAAACATTCCAAAGATTCATGGATTCGATATTCCGAGATCTACCGTTCGTTTTCACGTACATCGACGATATTCTCGTAGCGTCTTCATCCGAAGAAGAACATCGCCAACATTTGCGGGAAGTTTTTAAACGACTCCAAACCCACGGTTTAACAATGAAAGTAAAAAAATGCGTTTTTGGACAGGACGAAGTCACTTTCCTTGGATACAACGTCAACAAAGATGGAGTGGCACCCTTAAAAAAGAAGGTAGATACCATTACAGCGTATCCCAAGCCGTCCACTGTTCAAGAATTGCGTCGATTCCTTGCCATGACGAATTTTTATAGACGATGCATTCCGCATGTCGCCGATATACAGCGCGTTCTGAATGCATACTTAAAAGGAAGCAAGAAGAACGACAAAAGACCGATCGATTGGACCGAAGAAGCATCTCAAGCTTTTGAGAAGATGAAAGAAGCCATGCGTAATGCTATTCGCCTCGGTCATCCTGCACCGAATGCAGAGATTTCACTCGATTGCGACGCCTCGAACGTCGGTATTGGTGCAGTTTTACAACAGCGAGAAAACGATTCGTGGATACCACTCGGATTTTTCTCGAAAGCACTTTCACCTGCACAGCAAAAGTACGCCACGTACGACCGAGAACTCCTTGCCATCTACAAGGCGATTCAACACTTTCGACCACTACTCGAAGGAACTAATTTCAGCATTCGCACGGACCACAAACCCCTTACTTTCGCTTTCGTAACTAATTCGACCGAAACTTCGCCGATCCGGACTCGATACCTGAATTATATATCTCAGTTCAGTACGGATATACGATTTGTCAATGGCGAAGATAACCCCGTAGCCGATGCACTCTCACGATTGGACGAACTGGAATCATGTTCATGGGACGACCTCGCAGCTGCTCAGAAAAAAGAAGAAGACAGTGGAACTTTACCTACTGGCAAGTCTTTTAAATTGGAACGCATCACTATTCCCGGTTCGCTCACATCGGTACTTTGCGAGACGACTTACGACCCACCTCGACCTTATTTTCCCCCCGAATTCAGAAAAGCAACCTTTAGCCGAGTTCACTCTCTCAATCATCCTGGTATCCGAGCCACCCGGAAGATGATCAGGAAGCGTTGTTTTTGGCCAGGGATGAATTCAGACGTCGGAAAATGGGCCAAAACGTGTACAGCGTGCCAAAAAGTTAAAGTTACACGACATACCGTTTCACCTCTTGGGATTTTTCCTCCATCGGGAAGATTCGAACATGTACACATCGATTTGATAGGACCACTCCCGTCGTCAGAAGGTATGCGGTACTGCCTCACCATGATAGATCGGTACACTCGATGGCCTGAAGCAGTTCCGATCGCCGACATCACTGCAGAAACCGTCGCTCAAGCATTTGTAACTCACTGGATTTCTAGATTTGGGACACCACTCCGCCTGACAACCGACCAGGGACGACAATTCGAGTCGACACTATTCAGACAATTGTCCGAGCTCCTGGGAATCGAAAGGATCAGGACGACGCCTTACCACCCTCAAGCAAATGGACGTATCGAAAGGTTCCATCGAACGTTGAAGGCAGCACTAATGGCTCGGGATGCCCACTCCAACTGGACAAGACATCTCCCGATCGTTCTGCTTGGTCTCCGTTCGACACTTTCCGATGACAACCTCTGTCCAGCGCAATTGGTATACGGCACCACACTTCGACTTCCCGGCGACCTCATTGTTCCGTCAGCTACGATGCCCAACAGGGACGCTTTCGTACAACAACTCCAGGACAACATGGTATCCATCAGGCCTGCTATTCCAAAAAACGCAAGCACGAAAACGTTTATGCCGAAGGATCTGCACACCTGCAGCCACGTTTTCGTGAGGGTCGAAGGTCCCGTAGAGATCTGGTTGATCGTCCGATACGTGTTCGAATTCTGACTCAAGTGGATTTTTTGTGAGGAGGTGCCGTGGTAGATATTAGTTACCCGAGTGGCGATTTGGATAGTTCATCGTTTTTGTTACCGATTTCCCGAATTTTGATCTTCCAGATTATGTACCTTCGGAGTGCATTTTTGATTTCTTGTTCATTTCAAACGAGAGGTCACCAGTTTTGTAGCCGTTTGCTACATCATCCATTAGTTATAATGAACTCGATGTGGGTGCAATTAGTTTATGTCTTACGTAACCGTTATTTTGAGTAATGGCACAGTTATGTCATTGTTTTCAACATACCCACCATGCGGGTATAAAATAGCAAAATAGTTTAGCCAAGCTAAAATTATAATTCGACAAAATATCTATTGCAAAAATTTTATTTAATCAAGAAAGCAATATTTAGCCCTGAAAAGTGAGTTTAAGTGGTTTGAGTGGTGGAGGGAAGGTGAATGTTCTATTCTGATCCCAAGTAATTTTGAACATAGTATTCTGACGGATCTCCGCCGTTCTCATCCACTTAGAAGCGATCCTGATCCATCTCGTTTTTGTTCTTTTTCCTCCCTCTCCCTTCTCCCGTCCAATTTTGACTCGAGACCCTTCCAGAGGGAAAGAATTTTATTGCCACCACTTGTCGTCACTCTCGACGTTACCGAGAATCAAATAAAACAAAGGAGTCCAAATGGAATTTTCGGGCCCCAACCGGTTTTCCCTTTCTTTTAGAACCTTCCACGGGCAGCTGGTATTCGACCTTTTTTTCTTCTTCAATCCTTCCGAGGAATAAATGGAGTAAAAAAAATTTTTTAAAGAAAAACACTCTGACGTGTTAGAAAGTAGGTCATTGAGAGGAAGTCGAGAAGACGAGAGAGTTGTTATTTGTTGTTTACCGTCAACAACTGTTGGAGTCCTCCCACTCTTAGACCCAAGAGGAGCCCGCCAATCCACCTGAAAAAGAGTCCCATAATTTTTTCCCAATACACTCCACATAAGTAACTAGCAAACAATTCCACCAAAATCATTAATTCCAACTTTTGTTAGGAAGGATGTATCTTCATAATTTAGTAGCACTTAACTAAATTTGTTGGAAAAATCAACAAAGCCGTCGTTATAAATCAGGTGATTGTGGACGGAATCAATTCTGAACAAAATGGTGGTCATTTTCTTATATTTCGGTAGGTCGGGGGGTATAAAAAAAAAGGGGGTCGTTTCAATATTTACACGTTTTGACAGGTAAATAGACTGTCCCTTTCATTGAAACGTCACAGGAAGGGTCGAGTAATGGAACCATCAAACGATGATTGCCCGTTCCTTTCAATAAAAGTGGACAATCGACTGACTCTTAACCTATAAAAGCCGACAGAGAAAATGAGCTTGATAATACGATTTGAGAAGAAATTTAAATATTTTCGATTTTTTTTAAATGAAGGTACTGCACAGAGCAATAAACAATATCTATTTTAATTGACCCAGGGATTTCGTAATTGGAAGGAGTGAATTTATGAGCCACATATGCCACGTAAACACATGGTTTCCCTACGGGAAAGACTCGCTTTTCGGCCTGAATTCTATTTTTAAAGCAAAAACGTGGGTTGTGAATATGGGAAAAATGGTTTATTACTTTCCCAAGAATTTTCTTTGATATTTTAACATAAAACGTTTATAGCACCTCCAAGACTTTTGAGGTATTTGAAGGTTAAAAAAAATTTCATTCCCAAAGAAACCCTCCATTTGATGGTGCAATTTAATTTGTGATGAAAATATCGTTTAAAAAAATAAATGTCCTTCGAACTTAAAAAACCGATTCAATTAGTGGCAACTATAAAGAACGATGATTCAATTTGATCTGGAAAAATCCAATAGATAGGACCTTAAACGATTTCTCCCTTTGAAGACGAGAGGACACGAGTGTCCATAGGGGCGGAAATCAAAACGTTAAAATCCCCAGAATCCATTAAACCGTAGGATTCTTTGATGTGCTCCCTTTTGTTTTTCCAATATCGTAAGAAATTTTTGTCGAATTAACGTCAAAGTTGTAAAATAATAGAGTCAAAGTCGAACAAGGAATTAATATAATGACTCTTTTTAAAATAATTAAGTTTAATCAAGAAAATCGTCAGTCAGGGAGTTCGCGTGACCGTTTTCAATCATGGAAAGCAAACGAGGTAAAAACACGTTTGGCTAAGTTTTCGTCCAATTATAAAAAGGTGTATTTGGAACGTGTATTTTTCTCGAAGATATCGAATATCCGAAGGTTCAGACCCGTTAAGTCGCTAATAAGTTTTTCGTTAAAGGGCAAATTGTATCGTAAGTGCATCAAAAGTAGGTCAACCTGACTCTAAAACGTTTCTGGGGGTTGATGAAGTGGATGGATAAGGTTACAAAGTTTATTAGAGCCCGAGGATTTGAGACGCTTAGCTTCTCTCCCGGGCGGACGTTTAACTTAACGGGAGTTGCGTCTTTAATTCCAAACAAAGAGCATTCCGACTTCTAAATAATAATACAATTGTTCACTCAAAAAGACATTTCATAAAAAATTTCTTGAGAAAATAAAATGGAAGTTTATGTCCGTAGATAAATATGGTGGTCAGGGACTAAAGCCATTCGAGGAATTTTATTTCCAGGGCGAAAATAAATTTTTAATAAATCTTTTTTTTGGGGAGGGAAAAAGGGTAAAGCCGAGAAAAGAGAGACGAAAATAAGTAGGGAACCGTGTTTTCTTCGGGATTTGGACGGGATGAGAAAGAAAAGCTCTAATGCCTCGTGGTCGAGTTTCTAAGTTAGGACCTTATACGAGAGAGGACTCGGAAGGGGCTGCTGGGCAGACGGGATTACATAAATTATCGGTTAGGCCCCCCGTCTCATCCAACAGGTACGTACAATGGCCGCGAGGTATATCCTTACTACCTCTTTAATCATAGTAGCTACAAAATGCTTTTTCATTTAAATTCTTTCCTTATTTTAATAATCGATCCAAGTTTAACAGATGCTTTTATTTCATCCAGACATGAATTCAATTCCTACGTCGAAATCTTTGGCTAAGGTGGTAAAAGGAGATAAACTGCACATTAAAAAGAAAGATAGAGGTAAAAGGTAAAATAAATAAAAAGAAGATAGAATTAGGGGTGGAAAAGGGATACACTGTACTGAAGAAAAATTAAAGAAGATATTCTAAGATAATGGGAAAAATAAAACATACAGAGTTAATTGGTATAAATGAGGTAAAAAGTGACGAAGGATTCACTAAAAGTGTTAAAGAAAATTATGAAAGAAAAAGGAGATATTGCTTAAAGAGATAAATAGTTATAATGAAAATGATCAAAATAAAGAGTGATAAAGGTGATAAAGAGCGAAAAAACCTATATAAAGAAAAATAAAATATACAAAAGAGCGATAAAGGGTTGATTTAAAGAATAAAGAGCGATAAAAGAAATAAAGAGCGATAAAGGGAATAAAGAGCGATAAAGGGAATAAAGAGCGATAAAGGGAATAAAGAGCGATAAAAAAAAGAATAGAGAGCGATAAAAAAAGGAATGGAGAGAGATAATAAAAGAAATATAGAGCGATAATAAAAGAAATAGAGAGCGATAAAAAAAAATAGAGAGCGATAAAAAAGGAATAGATAGCAATAAAGAAAGGAATAAAGAGCGATAAAAAAATAGAGAGCGATAAAAAAGGAATAGAGAGCGATAAAAAAAGGAATAAAGAGCGATAAAAAAGGAATTAAGAGCGATAAAAAAGGAATTAAGAGCGATAAAAAAGGAATTAAGAGCGATAAAAAAGGAATTAAGAGCGATAAAAAAAGGAATTAAGAGCGATAAAAAAGGAATTAGGAGCGATAAAAAAGGAATTAAGAGCGATAAATAGGAATCAGGAGCGATGAAAAGGAACTAAGAGCGATGAAAAGGAATCAAGAGCGATAAAAAGGAATTAAGAGCGATAAAAAGGAATTAAGAGCGCTAAATACGAATTAAGAGCGATATAAAGGAATTAATAGCGATAAAAAAAAATTAAGAGCTATAAAAAGGGAATAGAGAGCGATAAAGGAGGTAAAGAGGGACTGAGGTGCTAAAGAGCGATAGGATAGATACAAAGATCCCTTAATGAATAATGAGATAAAGAGCCACAAAGTGAATAAGGAGTGGTAAGGTCATAAAAGAGATAAAAAGGGATAAAGGTTCCAAAGGCCCAAAAAAGATGTTTATAAAATTGACGAAAAGAATTTTTGTGCTTCTGGATTTCGTTATCTGCTCCATGTAGACCAACTGACTTCAAATTGTGTTCAGGTTTCATCTAATAAGATAAGAGGAAGCCCTAAAAATTTCATGTCGATTGATCAACATGGGATCCAAGTTACAACTTCGACAACTTTAAAAAAAGCTAGCTTGTTTTCCATTTTTTTACCTTCAGCCTATAAAAACCTCTATTTCCAAAAAATCAACTGCATTTTCAAAATTATATGTTAAAAGCTTTTTGACTAGATTGACGCTTTTACATCCACGACATAGTGACGAATCGATCTGAAATTTTCTAGGTACCTTCAAACTAATTTAGTGCCCTCTGTAGGTTTCAATGACTTTAAAAATGAGAAATCGTAATGATTTTCAGTGTTTATTTTGTATATTGTAAAACGCTGACAATCTGGATTAATCAATTCGGGTACTCATTGGGTACTCTTGTCCGCTAATTTTCCCTTTGATTCCGCCATGTACAAAGCTAATATCATTAAAGAATTTGTTTGCCAGATCTAATTAAGATGAGGGTCATTCCCAAATGGCGCATAAACTATACAGAATCAGTTTGTACGGAAAATCCATATTAGATATTGTTATCGCGAGTGGAAAACTGGTTCCTCTATTAATTTATTAATTCATGCAGCATAAATGGACTATGTCTATGTGAGAAAATAGTTCAATTTATGTTTCTTTCTTGATAAAAAAGTTATATTCGACTCTCATCGAAAAATTGAATTTCTCCGTTCTTTTGTGTTGATCAGAAGAAGTTGATCCGTGACCGAAACTCGGCGGGTCCTGCCCGGGCGTTGTCAGTTTCAATTCACGCTCAACTCCGTCTAAATTCAGTTTGTAAACTCATACCAAAATTATGGTGGGGTTTCGAGTCGAGTACGAAGTTGGAGAAAGGGGACGGCCCAGAATGGGATTCGGTTTTCTCAAGGTTTTCAAAGGGGTCGTTTGTATTCCCCCTTTTTTTATATCCGTCCCACGCATTTTTACGAATATAAGAAAAAAAATAATTTAAATAAAAATATCAAAAAGGCGAATATTATTTAAAAATTGAAGAAGTCGGTGAAGAATTTTTGGCTTGAGTTGCGTGTGTGATGGAAAATAATGAAATTATCGCGAGGAAAAGAATAATAATAAATTTCTTTTTGATTTAAAAGCACTTACCCAAGAGGGTTCTTAAGTGTGAACCTGATTGGAAAACTTTCGGTTTAAGTTCAAACCCCCTACAACTTTTTAGACGCTCTCCGCTATTCAACCCCAACCTTCGTAGATCAACGGATGGGGAAGACCCTCCGGCCTCCGCCTCTTCCATCAAGTTTTTCTTGTGAACTCCCTCAAAAACTCGATCAGCCGGGACAAAAGACGAAAAATTTTTATGATAAAGCCCTTTTTATCGGAACCCGCACGAAATTTGGTAAATGGTGAATTTTCACCGGAAGGAAAAAACCACTTTTAGGTTGACTTTGACTACTTTTAGGCAAAATACAGACTTTTGACCTGACCAAAAAAAAGTATCTCAGTAAACCCACCTTCCTAAAGAACTAAAACCTAAAAATCGATTGAGATCAATAAATTTTGTATCCGATGTACAGGATGCTCTAGAACAAACCTAACTCCTTTTAAAACTCTTATTTTAAATGCAAACCCTATGTTTTGACCATGAAAAGTGATTTTACTCTTAATTTTCAGTAACTTTTATTTAAAACACTTTTTTGGACCAAACGTTCCTGAGCTACGACTGAGCATGACGAAAAAAGTATCAAAATCTGACTCAGGTTTGGTCCTATCAAAAAAGTGTTCTAAGTAAAATCGAATGGAAATCAAGCGCATAATTGATTTCTATCGTCAAAACTTAGGGTTTGCATGAAAAATAACGATTTTACGGTCCTTCTGGGACACCCTGTAAGTCAGATCCAAGCGTTAATGATCCTAATGAATTCTTCGCTCAAAATTAAGGGGGGTTTACTTGGATAATTTTTTTCGTCAGGTCAAAAGTCTGGTGGATAATCGGCCTTTAGGTTGTTCTTGTTCAAAATCTGGATAGAAGTTGCCTAAAGTAGTTCAAATCCATTAAAGTGTCATGGTTTTGATTTCCATTTGAATTTCCATCTATTTTTGTAAAAGTTTTATCTCCGCCGAAAGCCATAATGAACGTAAAATACTGACATGTTGCATGAAAAGCCCCTTACTCCATTCTAATTCTGTTTTCCATCCTTGGAGATTGTTATCAAAAACATCAATCCCTAGTCTATCTTAGTTTGAAAATCTAAGCGTATCTATTCTCGACTTTAAGTTTGAGGTCATATTCTATGTTTAGGGTTTTTAACGTGTCAGCTCTCTTATAGGCAGGATGTTTATTGATTCAAATTTTAAAGTCAAGTGGTTTTGATTTGTTTTTAAAAATGGATACAAACACAAACTTCAGGGATTATAAACTACTTTTATTCGGAAAGCACATGGCTTTGAAAATAAATAGGAGTTATACAAACAAGTTCCGTGACTCCAGGAAGTTCGTAATATATCAGGGTGGACTAAGGTGCGGAAATAACAGATTTTAGAGCCCTAAGAGACATTTCGGATTTATTACGGGAATAAAAGTAAAAGAGGCCTTTTTTGGGTGTGGGTTGTGAAATCGTAAAGTTAAAAAGCAAATTTTGGACTTTTAGGAAGTGTTTTATCGTCCTGAATTAGTCAGGATGTGGCCCGGAAAAGTTTTAAAGCCTTCAAACGACGGCGGAGGGGAAAAAGAGAAGAAGAAATCCTTGAAAGTGTCTTATAATTGAAACGTGAAGATCGGAAACTTAAATCAAAGTCAAACAAACGAAAGCTAGAACTGTTCTCGATTTTCTCTTTAAAGGTCAAGAGTTTTTCAACTTTCAACACCAGTATCGCGATAATGGATGGACCGAATTTTAAAATAAAACATGTATGAAGGAGAAACCCAAAAACCATCTACAACCTGCCCAAACTATTCTAACATTCTACAACCTCCCAAATTCTCCAAACATCCCCCGACCTCCCTCGGCCTCCCCCAGCCACCATCGGCATCCCCCGACCTCCCTCGGCCTCCCCCAGCTTCCCCCAGCCTCCTCGACCTCCCTTGGCCTCCCCCAGCATCTCTCGGCCTCCCCCGGACTCCTCGACCTCCCCCGCCCTCCTCGACCTCCCCCGACCTCCCCCTAACTCCCTCGACTTCCCCCAACCATTTACTAGACGTACAATCTTTGAAATGCGATTGATGTGATATCCAAGAGAACAGTAAAATCTTGATAATCCCTTGTTTTTCTGTCTAAATTTTGTCACTAACGATTTCTTCGTTTCTGTTTCAGGTTGTGATTGCTTCTGAGATGTTATCTGCGGGCGGAGGGGATGCCTAGAGAGGCTGGAGATAAACCAGCCTCTGGGATGTGATCAAGCTAAATTTCCCGGCCGTGCCAGCCGGACAAAAAAAACACCCTCCGCCCCAACACCCGACAAGTCCCACAACCAAAGAGAAACAAACGAAAATCCAAATTTCACGACTCTGAAAATTTAAACAAAAAATTATAAATTATTGTAAATAGTCTGTGTTTAGCTAGAAAGTGTGTGTTAGAATAAAAAGAAATTATTTAAGTTTTTTAATTCGTCTTTAGTTTTACGTTAAGTCCTTCGAGTGTAGAGGGCCTCGGTCAAAACGGGTACAGACATAGCAAAATTTAAAAATAAAATAATAATTAGGGTTTGGAAAAAACAAAAAAAGAATCGATTGCCTTTTTATACAATAAAATAATTGAAAAACTGGAAGAGCAAAAAAAGAAACTGTGTAGTTAGTATTTTTGTACTTGTTATGGAGCAGTTTCCTTTCGAATCAAATGAATCCCTCGCCTGGTTCAAGTGGGACGAAGACGACGATTTGTTATTGTTGTGGCAAAGCGATTCTTCGAATTTGACCTACGGAAACGATACGAATGGCACCTACGACGGGAACGACACGCTTATAATATTGAGCGGAAGTTCGTTGTACCCGAGCGGTTATTCACTTTGGCACATAATCGTCGCGAGTATCGTCGTCACGTTGTTGATGATCGTCGTCATCGTCGGGAACATGCTCGTCATCATCGCGATCGTGACGGAAAAGGCGTTGAAAAACATTCAGAACTGGTTCATAGCCTCGTTGGCGGTCGCGGATTTCTTCCTCGGCCTCGTCATCATGCCCTTCTCTTTAGCGAACAATCTAATGGGATATTGGATATTCGGGAATTGGTGGTGCGATATACATTCCGCAATGGACGTCCTTCTTTGTACGGCATCAATTATGAACTTGTGTTTGATCTCTTTGGACCGATATTGGTCCATCACCCAAGCCGTCGACTATCTCAAAAAACGGACGCCATCCAGAGCGGCGATTATGATCACTCTCGTCTGGATACTCAGCGGTGTCATTTGCATCCCGCCTCTTCTTGGATGGAAAGTCGAACGAGAAGAAGAAGAGTTCCCCAAATGCGAGGTATTTAGCAGAATTTTATTTATTAACAATATCCTACCAGACCCGAAAATAGCGATTAAACAGTTACGAAAAGACTCCGCAGAGCTTATAAAAGACTATTCAAAAATTTTCTTCTTCCGGAAGTTAAATAACCCCTCAAAAAGCGAATTATTCCTCAGCCAGTTAGTACTAAGGGCACGTACGCCCAGCGGGATACGAATAGTCCTCGCTCTACTTCCACATTGCGAAATCGGAACAACATGACTTTTTCCAAAGATAAATTCAAAAGCTTATCTAGCTCCAGAATTCAACTAGGATTAAAATCTAGAAATTTGCGACCCCCGTGAGTGGAAAACGTAAATTGAACGCGAGAATTAATTGAAAACATAACCCTAATGAAGGGAAAAGACTCGAAATGGAAACGCGCAGACTTGATTTTGTAAACTTATCACGTAAACCTGGCACGAATTGAATTCATACTGAAATGTCGGTTGAGGGGTTGGTTGTGAGCCCGAATGACGGCGAGGGGGTTCTGTATACCGGACGTGGGTGAAGCCTAATATGTAGGAATGCATTACGGAAATAACAGAAACGTATGACTCGCATTTTCCTTCCCCACTTTTGTTATAATTAAAATTTTTTTTAAATAAAATACCTCTCAAAATGTATTCAGAATAAAAATTAGATAAATAAAAAGAAATATCAGAAAAGGAACAATGCATGGCTGCAATAAAACGTGCATAAATATCGACATAGAATTTCATTTTCTACCAAGGTTAGGGAGATTTATGCGTTCTATAGCTTTCGATTTTATCTTATGGCATACCAAAAAGGAAATAATTTTTCGATTTTTATCATTGACTAAAAAATTTTTTAGGTTGAACTTTTCACTTATGTTCGCGTTTTGGTGCCAATTTGTCTAATCCGTGTTTGATAAACTCATATTAGGCGAGAATTAAGTGGATAGTGTTACTTGGCTTGGATAAGAGGAGAGAGAGGATACGCCTTTATTAGAGCGTATCTCATTCTCAGGCATTAAGCATTAGACTCGCATTCATTCTACGTAGAGTAACTGGAGCACTTAGCCGCTCCCTTCGAGCTCAATCTCGCCCCCGAATCCTCTTCAAAAGCTCCCGACCTCACCGCCCAAAAGTTAATCTAACGCCTCTGCAGTCTAATAAGACAAAGTACATTTGGAACGTTACTTCGATCATTGTTCAAATTCATGTTTATTGTTCAAAAACTAATAAGTGACTACTAGCTATCCCAAAAAGATTACCCCCACACTATAATTATCTCTAAAAAATCTCCCTGATTACATAATATAATCCCCTTCCTACACCCAGCTACTCCCTCCATGTAAGAACGCCCACCAACTACCCTTGGTTTCCCCAATTATCTCTGCTATGACTACCACCAATTACATGATTACCCCAACTAATACCCAACCTAATTACCCCACACTATAATAATCTCACATATCCCCCTGATTACCCCTAAAAACGCCCACCCAGTTTCCCCCTCTCTTGATTAGCTCAACCAACCCTTTCTTGATTACCTCAACTACCTTACCCTTATTACAACCAAGCTAATTACGCCAACACCCCAACTCTGACTACCCCATCTTCTTTTAATCATAGGTACTTTTCCCTTGATTACCTCCTTTTACCCAACATTGATTACCTCTACTACCCAACATTGATAACCTTCTACTACCCCTACCTTGATGACCCTACTTCCCGCTACTAACCTTTTCTGATTAACCCAAATACCACCACCTTGGCTATCCCAAATACAGCAAATTTGATTACCACAACTACCCGCTTCCTTAATACCACCAATTACCCCTTCCTTTAATTACTCCAACACCCCATATCAACTGCCCCCTCTTACCATAATCATACCCTGATTACCTCCAACTACCTTGTAGTACCCCACATTGATTACCCTGCTTTAGCCTACTAAGCCTTCCGTGATTGCCTCCTAATACTACCTCCACAATACCTAATTATCATCAAATACTCCATCCCTGATTACCCCAACTATCCATTTCTGATTGCCTTCTTTTTCTCTTCACTATACTCTTCCCCTAATTATCCGAACCTTGATAACCCTAACTACCCGACCATAATACCACCAACTAAGCCTTCCCTGATCACCCCAACACCATAATAATTGTGACTTTCGACTTTTGGATTAATTTCAGTGCATTACCCCTGATTACCCCAACTTCCCCTACTTCAAACACCCTTTTCCCCTTAATACCCTGATTACCCCATCAACCGGACTCTGAATCAACATTACCCCAACTACCTTGATTACCTCACTTCCCCCATTAGCGGTTGGAGGATTACCTCCAACTACCTCTTCCTTGCTTACCCCCACTCCACCATCACTGATTAACCTTATCATCTTTCTAGTTACCCCGTCTTCGTTTTCCATGATTACCCTTCACATCCCTCCCAATATTCCCAAAAACCATCTCTATTCCTACCCCAACGTCTCAAAACTCTTTTCTTTATTACCCAAAACTACCTACCACTTTAACGCCTCCAAAAAAAAATCATTAATTAATTTTAATTACATAACCTGTTTTATTATCTTTCCTACCCTACAATCAAAGCTAAAATTCCTCAAACTTTGACTTTAATTACCTCAGTTTTAGCTCAATAAACTGCAAAATTACATCCTGCCTCCCAGATTATAGGTACATAGAATTTTTATATTTTTATTATGTACCTAGTTTTCAAATAACTATTCTAATCATATGTATCTAAAACCAAAAACTCTAAAAACACTCTAACTTTTAATCAAAATGCCAATTTACCTTTTACTAATAAACTAAGTTTGCTCTTTCTCGAAAAATTTATGAACATTTTATTATTTAACGCGGTTTTGATGAATGTTGGATTTAATTAAAAAAAATCCGCTAAAAAGTTTAATGGAAACAAATTGAATTAGGTGACTCAAAAAATCAAAGTGCAGGATTCCAATCAACAAATCCCCTCAAGCGTTTCTGATGTTAATATTTAAAGAGAAAATGGCAAAAATGTTATTTGAATTTTGACCCATGGGAAACAATCGAGATCGCTTAGGCTAGAGGCTTGCTTTATGAGGAGGGAAAAATTAGAAAATTGATGTAATTAAAGAATAGTATATAAAAGTTGTTCAAGGTTTTTGAACTCCTGAGGGATGACAAGGTAGGCGAAGTTTCAGAAGTTTTATTTTCGAAAGGGAAACATAGGAGGAAATCTTTTCTCTCATTCCCCCCTTTTATATACTTTATAAGATTAACGACATCTGATGAAGGTACTGTAACACCTTCAAGTCTGGAAGGCACTCCACTTTCCTCACTAGACGTAGAAAATGATAGATTTCGAGGACAGAAAAAGGGAAAAATTGACTCCCCACCACTCCTGCTCAAGAGAGTAATGACTGTTTTGAAACTGATAGGGGGCTATTGTTGTGAACATTTTCAAGAACCGGGTCAGAAGGAAAAAGAGAAGGGGGACCGGTCTCAATCGAGGGTTTTATCGCGTTCTATTCCACTCACAATTCATTTATCAAAAAGTTCATGACGAAAAATATATCTTTTAGCAGGTACTAACGTAAAGAGTTTAATTTTCGAAACGGAAAATAGAACTAAAAACGTTTTAGGAGAGAAAAAGGTTACCTAACTCAACCACGCGTGTAATGGGAAATGGGGTTGGCCCCTTTTCGTCAGTTCGCCATTCGGATTTGAAACCTTTCTCCTCGACGGAATGGATCCTCCGAGCTAAAATAGTCCCGTGATTTATAATTTAGATAGAAGACCGAAGGACGGAGAGTCATCAATGAGACTAATTAGAAGGAAGGGGTAGCACCATAAAGCAGGAAGGGTGGAAAAGCAGATGTCTGCGCTCCAAGGATTGATAAAGTTGGAGACCTCTCTTTGAACTATACCCCTACCCCGAGATTAGAAAGGGAAGGATTAATTAAACGATCGGACGTTCAAAAATCCTCCTCCCGTCCATTCGTAGACATAAAATAGCAAAAATTTATTTTAATCAGTCCCTCCCTTTACAAGTTCTTAATTAAATTGGTAAAACCCAAAATGTTCCAAGTCCTGCCAATCGATGTGAGTTACCATCATTTCAGGGCTCAATTTTAGGTTTGTCAATTCAATACTGCCTTAGGAGGTTGGCGCTAATTCTGGATAGTCTGGAATCAAGAGTAAGAAACAAATTTTTTATTTTTTTTTATTGTAGGTCACTATCTGAAAGCCGATTATTTTGGTTTACACTAACAGTGTGACTTTTTTCCTCCCATGGTTGTATAATGTTCGTAGAAAGTTCACGGTCGAAAGGCCTCCAAGTGTATTTTCCACTAGGTTGTCTTTCTGACAAATGGAGTGGCTCTCCTCTCGCCGTTACGGATGGGAATAACCGTCCGTTAAGGTCCTGGCTATCGATCAATGGTAGCCTGGATTTATCAAACGAAATCCTAACCCTGTCAAAGATCGAAAAGTCCTCTTCAATCTCAGCGGAGGCAACAAAAAATCAATAAAATCAAAGCTTTTTTTCATATATTATATAAAATTACATATTCGGAAAGGATAAAAAGATGACGGGAGACGGAAGAGTCATCCGTCGCGTCGCGGATTCATCAAAATTCTTCGGAGACAAAGTGCTGAGGATCTGGAATTTAATAAAGCCGACGGAATTTCTCCGGGTTCCGAACCCCTATAGAAGGGAAAAGGGACGGTTTTGACCGTGTCCCTTCCTTACCCTCGTCAAACTAGCCGAGGAAACTCTATCGAGGTAATACAGCCTTCGCTACTTCCCAAAAACTACAAATCAACGGAAACTAGGCTTAGCAGGGTTGCCACCTAGTGGGATTGTAACTTAATTCAATTTACTTATTAAATAAAACTAAATAAAGTTCAAAATGGACACCAAAAAACCAAATGAGATATTGGTGGTGGTAGCTGGTAGAGGATATGGGGGATGGTAGGGTATTCCACATTATAGTACTATAAGAGCCCCCTTGCCTCACCCCCCCTGAGGATAGGAGGGGGGACTACAGGACCGTGATCCGGACTGGACGGTCACCCATCCACATCTTAACCACGGCGACAATGCTTAACTTCGGTGATCAATGGGAACCGGTGCTCTATTGCCGCTAGCCCGTAGCCCTATGCTATGGCATATTGGGGGTGTATAACTGGTAGTGGGGGTAGTAAGGTACAGTGCTGGAGAGGTGCTAGTAGGGCGCATTGGGGAGAGAGGTTAGGGGACATAGAATGCAGCAGGGGAAAGTGGGAGTCATAATAAGGGGACTATAGTGTAAGAGCGTGACAAGGTGGGAATAGGGCTATTAGGGAGAGTGAGAGGTAGTAGGAGACAGCGATGATGGTTGCTAGTAGGACCATTGAGCCAGTAGAGAAGAACTATTGTATAGGACCGTTTGGATACCTATTAGTGGACGATGGGGGGGGGAGGTCGTAGGAGTGGTCGGCAAGAAGAGGACCGGAAGAGGAGGATCGACAGTTGATTGAGTGGGGGTAGTATGATAATAGTGGTAGCGGGAATAGTGGGATAATAGGGCACATTGTGGGGTAGGTATAACGGTAGTGCTGGTTGTAGGGTACAGTAGTAGAGCACATTGAGGTAAAAGGGTAGGGGAACATATGATGTACATAGTAGTAGGAGAAAGTCGGAAATTGTGGCAAGGTTGAGGTAATAAGGGACAGTGGTGACTGGGGATCTATTAGGTTACATTGAAGCCAGTAGGGGAGAATCGTGGAGGACAGTTGGGATACCTAGTAGTGGACAAAGGTGGTGGGGGTTCAAATGGCCAGTAGAGCTCAAAAAACAAACTTTTTTTTTCATTCCTTTCTTTTATTGTTTATGGATTGTTCTGGGACGAGAACTTTTTTTTTATACCCCAACTTGGATAACAATTTTTTTTTCCTGGAAAAGTGCGATGGCCGCCCTTAATTTCCGCCCCAATTACACCGAAAATGTTTTATTCAATAATTAATTAAACGAACGGCAAGTCGCGGCGGTTATGAAAGTCCCCCGGGGAGAAATCCGTCATCAATCACCGTTTTCCCTCATGTCGCCATCGTCGAGCACTTTACGTAAAACGAAACCCATTTCTCTCTACATCCACTCCACCCCCCTACAGTTTTCCAATGGATTTTAGAAACTTGACAAGGCTTAGAATTCAAATAATGATTTATGCTGTTCTCCTAATGAGCTCTTAGCTTCATTTTAAGTGGGCCCTTGAAAAGATGCCGTTTAAAAAAAATTTAAGATAATTTTTTTTTCAACATCCAAATACAATTTTCCTTCTAATGGAGTCATCAGGAAATCCTTTTTTTAAATTGAATTTTTTTTTTGGTTTTATAATTTTCGCAAGTGGCCATTTTGTTGTATTTCACCTTAAGAAGGTAGTTAAAATTCTGATTGCTCCCAAAAGGGGGTTGTTATAGTGCAATAACTAACACCAAACCGTTGTTACATGCGAGGATGTGTTTTACACTAAAATAGCGACCCGTTTTGTCTCTTAAACATCCTTCCCGTAGGTTTAACGAGTCCCATTTAAATTTGTTACCCGCCACGATTTTGAGTAGAACGCCCGTTCCAATTAAATGGCCGTCTCTACGGTTTTATCGCTTAATTTCGTCGGCGTTCGTAAATAAGCCTAAAGGCGGTTTTACGCGCTCGGCAGAGTGTGAGGTTTTAACGTTCGTCTAACTTAGAACGGGCGGCGATATAAAATAAGTTAAAGCGTTCTCTAACAATGGAGCCTAAGAAGATTACGTTGGATTTCACGACCAGTTTCACAATTTCTTTCCGTCACAGGGAGCCTAAAACTCTAAAATTGCTCTGCGGCCAACATTGTATGGATACAAAAAAAAAATCTACATCCACGATTTAAATTTTTTTACGTTAAAATCCACCCTTAAAAGCAACCTCTAAGAATGAATCCAAAATAGGCTCCTTATATTTAAAAAGAAGAAAAAATGGGGTTTATTTCTTAAAACAAAATTATATTTTTCTTTTATACTCCAGAACATTCTTTCCCTTTTTTATATCGAAATTTTATATTAAAAAATATTATGAGGAACCCATTTTTTTTTAAATAGGTACCTAGAATAAGTCTAAGAGCAAATATATTTCTCAGGTTTCTTTTTTTTAATTATCATAAGTTTTAATTTAAAAGGAAAAAATAATTTGTGATGAAGATTTTTTTCAGAGTGACTTTTTTCTTCTAAGGATGATTTTAAAACCTTTTTTATGATAAAACCTTTTAAAGATGATTTTTTATATTTTTATCATTAAACTTCAATTTTTGGCGATCGGAGCACCTGTTTAGAAGGAAAAGGCCATTTATAGGATGATTTTGAACCTTTTTCCAAAAGCATAGCCACAAGGGGAAATAAAAATCACATGCACACGAGAAGGATCTTACTTAACGATTTTCCTGGAGTTGGGACCGAGCTTGGGAGTTTAAGCACTTTGGAGGCCTCACTAAAGTGCAATAACGCCCAAACTCGGTCCCAACTTTAGGTTAAGTCCTCGGCTACTGTAGTTGGATGCTTGGGTATAAAAAGCCTGGAAAATACTGTCACTGTTTCACAATTTTAGAAGTAAATATGTCCAACATTACTAACGTTTATCAAATTATGTCAATAGTGATATCAAACATTTCAGAGTGTAAAACAGGAATTAAACTTGCGTGAGGTCCTCTTTTGATTTGGATAAGTTTAATTATTAGTAATGATGCACGTGTTCGGCTGCATAGGAAATGGTCCATGTAACGTCAGTCCAGGTTGTCAGCCATCAGAGAAATTAATAACAATCGGGAACAGTCTAAACGTTCAATACCGTAAATTCACGCTTGATTGTTTGCTAAACATGTTAACCGAGAAACTAATTTTGAAAACTAATTGTTTAAAATTGGCGTGTGCTTTTAATAAGGGTCGTGTCGGTGGAGGGGCTTCTCGTAGACTTTCTCCCGATCAGGAGACTGCGGCGTAATTAGATCTGAAGAAGAGGGGGTGGAGGAAGAGTTTCCTTTAGCAACACCATCTACCGAACCAAACACAGGTAATTACTCTACAGAAAACAAATATTAGCTCCTTCTAGAGTTTATCCTCTTTTTTTGTTCATTTTTCGGCCCCTTCCACTCTTTTTATTTAATGCCCGCCATTTTTAATTTAGAGAATGGAGGTAAAATTTTTTTTCAACGACTATTATGAGCTTATTTTTTAATGAAGGATATTAAGAAAAATTTAATAATGATGAAAATAATTTCCGTATAAACTGAGCTTAGGATTTCACAAGTTAGAACGGAATTTCAAAGTGCTATTCTCTAACCCTTAGCTAAGCGACCAATCTCCTGGAAATTTTTTTTATCGAGGAATGTGGTAGCGTTCCGCCCCGCCATGCTAACACAATGTTACATTGGGCTCCACAACTTTTAGAGCAACACTTCCGCAAGACCTGGGTGTCTTGCGGGTCCAATGTTGTGCGGGTTTAGTATAATGAAAAAGCGTTGAAAAGTAAAAATTTTTGGCTTATTAGATAAAGACTTTATTTAAAAACTTCTAAACGCTCGATTTTAAGGGGGGAGGGGAATCTGGGGAAACGTTGTTTCGAAGTTTAAGACCCAGAGACCACTCATTTAAATAATGTTCGCCGGTATTATTTCTGTCAACAAATTAATCCTATTCCTTCATAAGATAATTGGGGAGGAAAAGCCATGAATATTAATACTGTTTGCTTTCTTAGTGTGTAACGCCCGTTGGTCTAATCAGTGTGACTCCCTCGTTTAATTTAATTCTCGAAAAATTAACAAATCAATCGAAAACTTGTAGTATTCTAATTTTTATGTAAATAAATAGATAAATTTAAAAAAAAGTAAAAATGAAAAAAAATAAATAAATTACTCGAACTGAGAAATCAAGGAAGTCTAAAGAACCACCAAATAAACCCTTAAGTTCAAACGAGAAAATAAAAATTATAAAATATACTTTCAGAAACTATAGAAAGAAATGACATACCATTCCCATGCTAACCTACAACAAAAAAGTTTTCCCCGGCAATAAATTTTATTCGGTAAAAGCAATATAGGCGAGTTTTTCAAGCATTTTTCTTTTATAGAACCTTGAGGGTGAAAAGAGAGGAGGTTTATAAACGATTTCTTGGCCCCGGATCAAAACGTTGGCATAATAGAAGGAGAAAAAAACTTGGTATTTACAAGCAAAAAGGACAAATCTATATGAACCCCTTAAAGTGAGAAGAGTCTGGGAACCTGGCCAGAGCAAAGCAAAATCCGGACGATATTTCCAAATAATGACACTTCATATAAATTTTAACATTCAAAAATTAAAAGTTTTTAATTTATTGTAAAAGTCAAAAAAAGAAATATATTTCATAAAAAAGTGAATTCCTTTTGAATATGTAACAAGTTTTATGCTGGATCTTGAATAGCTGATGTCACGCTATGGAAAGGCAACAGGTTACCTTATCGTGGGGTGTTACCTGTTGTAAGAGGGTCACGTGATTCCACGTTTCCCGTTATAAAAGAAATAAAAATTTTGAGATTAAAGTGGAATTTTTTTTTTAAGGAAGTCTAGCTTTTTGGCTACTTGGAGACGATAAATCTCGTTTGGCCTTTACAGAGGTTGTAGCTTAATAATAAATTATTTGACAAGAGGCTGGTAAAGAGTGGGAGGAGGGAAGGAAGGAATGATTTAGGCGAAATGCTTTGGGGAAACTTAAGGGGTTTCGGATTGGTTACGGCCTCACATTAATCAAGTTCGCAACCGATTTCAAGACTTCGGCCCTTCTAAAGAAATAGACGCATAAATTACCTTTTTTTGATTTGATACGAAATATTCAAAAAATTAACTTTTAATTACTTGAAATTTTTCGAGCTAAAAAATTATCTCATTAGACAAGTTTCTTATTTTAAAACGGTTGACTAGGCTCGAGGAAAAAAAACTGTCTTGCATTAAAAGTCTTTCTTTAATCCAATTACTTTTCAAGAGGAAATTGTGAACAAGGTAATGGAGGATTATACGGGATTATATAGGAATTTGCCTGAATAAAACACTAATTGGTATTTTTCTAAGGGTTCCAAAATGTTTCTCAAAAGGAATTAAGGAGTAGTTAAGTTAATTGAAAGCATTTTATTTAAAGCTTTACATTTTATAGAAAAGAGGTTTATTTTTCTAATAAAATCTAGTATTTTTATAATTGATTATGTGTTAATTAAGAATGTCCTTCGAATAATATTTGTTAATTTTTGGGACGAAAATCTTCCGGTAGAAGTTTTAGATAGCATTTGGCTGTGATAGGGTCAAAATGACCCTTTATCTATAATGTAGCAAGCTAGAAACGATTGACCCCCTTGAAACCAGTGCATTTGAAGGTGATCGTAGGGGTCGAAATGACCCATGATATATAACATATTAGGATAAAAACGATTTTCCTCCCGAAAACATAGCATTTGGCTGTGATATGGTCAAAATGACCCTTTTTCTATAATGTAGCAAGCTAGAAACGATTCACCCACTCGAAACCAGTTCATTTCATCGTGATCGTAGGGTCAAATTGATCCATGATGTATAAAAGTTAATCTAAAAAATCCTTGCTTAAAAAACGTGTGAATTTCAATGTTGTCATAGTGTGAACATGACCCTTTACCTTAAAAATTTGGTTAAAAAACGACATAGCTTCTGGAAACCAGTGCTGGAAAAAAAATCTGACTGTGATATGGTCAAAATTACAATTTATCTATAAAAATATATGTATCTAAAAAGTAAATTTATCTTTAAAGCATGCTAGAAATCAGCCGAAAAACAGAGCACTTAACAGTGTTCATAGGGTCAAAATGACCCCCTAATCTATAACATAAAATCCAAAATGCATTGCTTTTGACTTGAATCATAGGGTCAAAATGACCACTGATCTAGAACATATTAATACTAAACTATAGCCCCTGAAAACTAGTGAATTTTAATGTATGAATAAGGGTCAAAATGACCCCTATTCTCTATAGTAGAGCTAGCTAAAACGATTAACCACCTGGAAAACAATGCATTTGACTTGAATCATAGGGTCAAAATGACCTTTGATCTAGAACATATTAATCCTAAACGATAGCCCTGAAAACTAGTGAATTTAAATGTATGAATAAGGGTCAAAATGACCCCTATTCTCTATAGTAGAGCTAGCTAAAACGATTAACCACCTGGAAAACAATGCATTTGACTTGAATCATAGGGTCAAAATGACCACTGATCTAGCACATATTAATACTAAACGATAGCCCCTGAAAACTAGTGAATTTTAATGTATGAATAAGGGTCAAAATGACCCCTATTCTCTATAGTAGAGCTAGCTAAAACGATTAACCACCTGGAAAACAATGCATTTGACTTGAATCATAGGGTCAAAATGACCACTGATCTAGAACATATTAAGGGGCCGTGAAAACAGTTATTCAATGATAGCTCATAGAAAAATGATCCGATCTGGACCGGACTTTTTTTAAAATGAAGCTTATTTATTTCTCCGCGCATTCCACTAAACTTATTGTAATAAAAATAAATCTTTGTAGTAAAAAAAAAATGTTTAAATTTTTTTTAAAACTTTTTAAAGAATTGTTTAGTGAAATGCGCTCCACATAACAAAGAACATAAGTATGCAAATTTTGAATCAATTCCGATGACTCAATCTTTAGTTATCATTGAAATACTATCTCAACAAATTTTGAATCACGCGGGTTTTTCAACGAATCAAAGACAAGTGGGCGGAGAGAACCGGCTCCTCCTGCCAATTGAAGGGGAGGGATGAGTTTTAAAACCCTCGTGTTATGCGGGTCGCCCCGCCCTCGCGACAGGCGCTGGATGGGCCCTTAATACTAAACGATAGCCCCTGAAAACTACTGAATTTTAATGTATGAATAAGGGTCAAAATTACCCCTATTCTCTATAGTAGAGCTAGCTAAAACGATTAACCACCTAGAAACCAATTCATTTTACTTTGATCTCGAGGCCAAAATGACCCTTGATCTATAGCTTATTAAAGCTAAAATTATTTCCCCTGAAAAATAGTACCTATGTTGGTGTCAAAATGACCCATCTTCTATGACTGGATAAGTTAGATCGATCCCCTAAAAAATAGTGCATTTTAATGTTATCGCAGGGTCAAAATGACCCCTTTTCTATAGCATAGCAAGCTAAAAAGATTGACCCCCTTGAAACAAATTCATTTTATTGTGATCATGTGGCCAAAATGACACTTGATAACGTAATAGGTAACCTAAAAGCAGTATAACGGTTAACCCCTGGATTTTACAAACTTAAGGTTTTACTGAACCTCCAGAATGAATCCAGTAGATTTGACTGTAAAAAAGAGACAAGATTGTGAAAGAAAGGGTGTGGAATAGATTTTCAATTGTTATCTCAAGTCTCGGACATAAAGTTGTGAATCCAATTATCTCTTGTCGGTGAAAAAGTCCATTCCAAGTCGGTCGAAGCGTCCTTTTTAGCTGAAGACTCAATGCAGGGACGATATCAGCGTTTCCCCCCAAGTTGGCATCGGCTTTTTTCCCTTCGAAGATCTAATCCGAAACTCCCCGGCCCACAACTCCCTTTTTCTAAACTACAAGGGCCTAAAAATCGAATTATCTGCGTCTGTTTTTATTTTCCCAAGTCCCTCATTAATCAAGTTTATCTTGAAAGTTTTTACGCGGAGCAATAAACATTTTTTTGTTTTTAGGGAAGGAAAAGGACTTCCTTTTACACCCTTTTAAGGATTTATTTTAACGAAAAAGGAGTTCGAATGAAAAGAGTCCGGGGCGAAGGGCCTTGACCGTATTGGATTCCTACTTTATATTCGCTGGAGCCTCGAATGCCAGGCCGTATATTATTGCATTCCACCGTTTAGTAGATCTATTGAACAGAGGGCGCACACTCTATATGTAAAGCAGTGTTCTTACCCCGTCTTTTAATAGTCCGTCAAGTTTCCACCCGCGAATAAAAATTAATCAGACGGAAAACGTTTATTTTAATAAAGAGATTTTTTCAAAGTCGTTAAAAAGTAAGGAAAGAAATTTCCTAAAAGGTCGGAACGGTTTTAAGGATCTTTCGTTGCGGTTCTTTGTTTGCTAAGGGCTTCAACATCGACCTTTCAGGGACTTTTTCGTTGAAGGGATATTGGCCCTTGAAGAAGCCATCTTACTGGCCATTAGGTCTCTTCTCATTCTCAACCTAATGTTATGTAACAACTCTTGAAATTCATGTTCCGAAACTAATGCGGTTTCTTCTCAACTTTTCTAAAATTCTTTTTAGTCTGCGGAAAATTTCGTCCTTTTATTTGATGAAATATTGAATTCATTTTAGAACATTTAATTTAAAAAATATTTCATCGTTTTTTTCCTCTTTCTGGAACTTTTGGAAGTAAGCGAGGGGAAAAATTTCAAGGCATATTTTTTTATAACCCAAAATTGACCCCAAATTCGTTTTTTCAACCTTAAAACAGTCAAAAACATGATTTTGGATGAAATAAAAAAATAAAAATTTTCGGGTCCCAAAAGTGAAGAAGGGTCCCCCCTTGGTGAGGAAAAAAAAAGTATTTTTATTATCCGAAATTGACCTCAGCTTCCTGTTTTTAACCTCAAAACTATCAAAAAACACAACAAATTAAACTTTTGGGGTCAATAATGTGAAAAGGTCCCTCCTTTGGTGTGGAAAAAAAGAAATTTTTATAACCCAAAATTGACCTCAGATTCTGGTTTTTCAACCTTAGAACTGTCAAAAACCAGATTTTGGAAGAAATCAAAAAATGAAAATCTTGGATTCCAAAACGGGATGAAGGTTGGCAAGGTCAAAATCCGGTCCGGAAATCCGCTAAAAAATTAACATCCGAAAATTGACCTCAGATTCGTGTTTTTCAACCTTAAAAACTCCCAAAACGAGGTTTAGGATGAAATCGACAAATGAAAATTTTCGGGTGAATAATGTGAAAAAAGGTCCCCCTTTTAGTAAAAGGAAAAACAATTTTTTTTTTTTTTTGGTTTTTTTCACCCTTAAAACTATCCAAAAAAATTTGCTGATGAAATAAACAAATGAAAATTTTTGGGTAAAAAAAAGTAAAAAAGGGTACTAAAATATGCAATGAATTCAATGTTTCATCACATATTTTGGAACATTTTATTTAAAAAAATATTTTATCTTTTTGTTCCTCTTTCTGTTCCGTAAAAGAAAAGTTTGAAACGTTTTGGAAGTAAGCGAGGGGAAAGAATTCGAGGCATCTTCGAATATGAAATAACCTTTTCCTCGTCCAGCGGAAACCCCCTCCCGGATTGTTTCAAAACTTAATTCTTTTCGACTTGGCCAACACTTGAATTTGACAGGGCCTTCAACGAGACCGAATCCCCGACCCTACTTAAACATTTTGTTTTCTAATCTCGATTCTAATTTTTAACTCTGGCGGAAATTTCACGACCCAGAGAGAGAAGAAAAATAAAAAACGAAACGCAATTCATCTCGAACAGAAGCAGTCTCGGTTCGCTTCCTGAATAATTGCTTTCTCTACCCCACCCAATATATCTTCGACAAAATATAGGCCCGACTCTTTTTTAAAACTTGATATATTTTTCATGCGCTAAAAATATACTGAACAGACAAAAAACAAAATTAATCCCTAACTTTATTTGAATGGAAACACAACTATTGAAGGAAAGTGATGGGAAAAAAATTGTTTTTTCATTCAAAATACCTACAGTCGGATCGTTTTTGGTCTATAAAAACACTTTTGGAGAACCCCGTGGAAGGACCCTTTTTCACTTTTTTGACCAAAAAATTTTAATTTTTTTGATTTTATCATAAGCGTGTTTTTTGATAGTTTTGAGGTTGAGAAACATGGTCAATTTTGGGTAATAAACATACATTTTTTTATCTCAAAATGGAGGGGGGGGGGCGCTTTTCACTTTTTACACCCAAAATTTAGATTTTTTGATTCATCCTAAACGTGTTTTTTGATAGTTTTGAGGTTGAAAAACAGAAATTTGAGGACAGTTTTGGATAATACAAATACATTTTTTGATCTCACCAAAGGGGGGACCTTTTTCACTTTTAGGACCCAAAATTTTCATTTTTGATCGTAAACGAGTTTTTTTTATTTTATTTTTTTTTTAAATATAGTTTGAGGTTGAAAAACACGAATCGGACGTCAATTTTTCGTAATAAAAATACTTTTTTTTTCTCACTGAAGGGAGGGAAGGACCTTTTTTCACTTTTTTGACCCAAAATTTAGATTTTTTGATTTCATCCTAAACGTGTTTTTTGATAGTTTTCAGGTTGAAAAAATGGTCAATTTTGAGTAATAAAAATACATTTTTTGATCTCAACAATTGGGGGGGGGGCTTTTCACTTTTTGGACCCAAAATTTTAATTTTTTGATTTCACCCTAAAGTTTTTTTTTAAATGTTTTTGAGGTTGATAAACAGGAATTTGAGGTCAATTTTGGGTAGGTAATAAAAATTGATTTTTTGATCTCTAAAAATTGGGGGGGGGGGCTTTATCACTTTTTGACCTAATTTTTCATTTTTTGATTTCATCCTAAACGAGTTTTTGGATAGTTTTGAGGTTAAAAAACACGAATCGGTCAATTTTGGGTAATATAAATACATATTTTGATCTCACCAAAGGGGGGGGACTCTTTTTCACTTTTTTTACCCAAAATTTCCATTTTTTGATTTCATCCTAAACGTGTTTTTTGATAGTTTTAAGGATTAAAAAAACACAAATCTGAGGTAAATTTTTTTTTTTTTTCAATTTTTTAATTTAAATTTTTTTTTTCTCTTTACGAAGAAGGGGTGGGGACCCTTCTTTACGTTTTGGACTGTTTTTGAAGTTTTTGATGATGATAAAGTCAAAATTACAAGAACATAAATAGTCTGATTAAAAACAAAAGAAATTCTTGACCTACATTTTTGTAAAGCTAACATAAAAGACTTAATTTTTGTACTTCCAATAAAACGAATCGAAACACTTGAGACTTTTAGAAAAGACTTTTTTAAATAATTTATAATGAAAAAACCAAAAGGGACACGTATAGGGTTGATAGGAGAGAAGAGGGTTGAGAAGTGTTTGAAGTGTCTGCCTCAAACATTTGCCAGAGAGGCTCAACGAGATGAGTCTATTCCGAACCTTTCAACTCCCTCTGTTATTATTCTGGTAAAAAGGCTTCCACCTGGCATTTGATATCGTCTTTTCTCCCCGTACGCAAATTTCAAATTACAAAAAATTGCATTTCCCTCCTTAATTAATGCATGTTAATATTTATCCGTCTCGTTTTAACATCTCTAGTTTGAACAGGTTCCAAACCCCTTTGCCTACTCGCTAAATTAAATAAGAGACTCTAGGCCTTGACCTACTTTCTTGTTCCAACGTGGACAAAAAACGTTCTGGATATAAAACTTTTTACAATGTTAGCAGCAAAAAAAAGTCGAAATCGAACCAATTTGCGGTCTGCGTAAGAATAGAAGAAATAAGGGTATCAGATTTTTTCCCCCTTTATTTTTCTGGCAACATAAACATCAGCATCATTACCTCGCTAACCATTAGACTCATCTCTGCTTTGGTAGACTTTTTCTCCCGTTTTCCATTTATTCTTTAATAAAGCTTATTTTTATAATCTTTACCCTTTTAGGGTTTTTTATTTATTTCAAAGAAGAACATTTCTCTTTGGGGAAATAAATAATGGACGGAGAAAATTTTTATAAAGTAAACAAAAATGTCCAGATTCTACTAGAATGAAGAAAGAAGTTGTTGGTCTTTGGATCTAAGGATGGATGTAGAACTGACCTAGGGATGGATGTAAGCCTGGCCTAAGGATGGATGTAGGCCTGACCTAAGGATGGATGTAGGCATGACCTAAGGATGGATGTAGGCCTGACCTAAGGATGGACGTAGGCATGACCTAAGGATGGACGTAGGCCTGACCTAAGGATGGACGTAGGCCTGACCTAAGGATGGACGTAGGCCTGGCCTAAGGATGGACGTAGGCCTGGCCTAAGGATGGACGTAGGCCTGACCTAAGGATGGAAGTAGGCCTGGCCTAAGGATGGACGTAGGCCTGGCCTAAGGATGGACGTAGGCATGGCCTAAGGATGGACGTAGGCATGACCTAAGGATGGATGTAGGCCTGACCTAAGGATGGATGTAGGCCTGGCCTATGGATGGATGTAGGCCTGACCTAAGGATGGATGTAGGCCTGACCTAAGGATGGATGTAGGCCTGACCTAAAGATGGACGTAGGCATGACCTAAGGATGGACGTAGGCCTGACCTAAGGATGGACGTAAGCCTGGCCTAAGGATGGACGTAGGCCTGGCCTAAGGATGGACGTAGGCCTGACCTAAGGATGGAAGTAGGCCTGGCCTAAGGATGGACGTAGGCCTGGCCTAAGGATGGACGTAGGCATGGCCTAAGGATGGACGTAGGCATGACCTAAGGATGGATGTAGGCCTGACCTAAGGATGGATGTAGGCCTGGCCTATGGATGGATGTAGGCCTGACCTAAGGATGGATGTAGGCCTGACCTAAGGATGGATGTAGGCCTGGCCTTAGGATGGATGTAGAGGCTGGAATATGACTAGTTGTGGGAAGTTCCTGCATTTTTGAAAAGATTGAGAATGTGTAGAGTTGGCTTAGGATGGAAATGGAAAAAGGATATCTGGGACCGCAATTGGCTCTTTTCAAACAAAGACCCAAAAATACAAAAAATTTTAAAACTGTGGATAAAAAATGGCACAGAACAATGAAATAATAATTGAATTTCAAATGCTTCTGTAGACTTTTTGAATCGTGAATGAGATTTTCCTCTCTCCACTTTTTGCCATTTTGCACCGTATAATGGAACCCATTCGAAACGATAAATCTAAAACAGAAACGTAAAAAAACTGTTGAAATTTGTTCATTTTACTTTCATGGGTGGATTCAGAAAGGCTGGACGGCCGTTTCGCTATTTATAAAGCAATTAGAACGGTAGCTTACTGGGTGTTTATTAAATTATGAATGTGCGATGAATGCATTTAATTACAGTTGGAACACCGAGAAAGCCGGCGAGGATTTATGGAAGCTCCTCAAGTCGGAATAGTTTAGCCCATTGAGGGGCCGACGGGGGGTGCGGAAAAAGCAATTTTACGTTTAAAACAAAGTGAACGCCGTTTTTCATTTTAAATAATAAAACCACCAGTTTCATCGCGTTTAACATCCACGATTTTAGACTCAAATGTGCTTTTTTAGATAAAAACAAAAATATTGACACACCATGAACATAAAATCCATCAAAAAGCAGCCTGTATCTTGAGGAAAAAGTGATTTATAATGCGAATTGGCATTTTTTTTTAGGGGGAGGGTTGACATTTCGATAACGACTGATTTATTTAGGAGGGGGTCTCCCTTTCGGTTGACAACTGTCTGTTATGGGTTCGGTTTGTAAGGAGGTCACATCTCGATTTTTCTTCCTTCTTGAAGGGGGAAGAACTAGGGAAAAAAATTACCCGGACGGAGGTGATCTCGAAAATGGCCCTCAGCGAGTAACCCCTCCTTTCGCTTCCCCTGCTTGTCACAAACTGAAGTGGTTCGTTTTACAAGTTTCCCCATCTTGCTAACTAACTAAAAAAATTGAAGCAACATGTTAAGGTCGACCTCTAATTTAATTTTTTTATTATATTGAGGGCTACCAACTGAGGGAGCATAAATTTTAAAAATAATGAAAAAATGAATTTTCAACTCATAAAAAATCCAATAAAGTATGCATTACGATGTTTGATAGATTCCTTTTTTCCTTTTTTTCACTTTTGTTTTGCAATAAGGTCTTCAATGAACAAAAGACTCGCCCCTTATGAGGAACCCTTAATGAAAAGCTCTTTGAAATTTTCGTCTTTGCGAAATGATTCAAAGAGTCAACCTCAGGATAAAAAAAAAGTAGAAGGCGGATAAAAAAACTCGCTGATTTCAGGACACAATCACAATAAAAAGCACTCCCGAGTTTATGCCCGCCACTCCTTTTTTTCCTTCTTTAATGTGGTATTTGAATATTTCTCTCACACACACCCTTTTTCTTTATTGTCTTAGAAAATCGAACTGGTAAAATTCCATTTCGTTTAAGCACGCAAAACTTTCAAGAATCTTTAATTTCAAAAATTCTTCAAAACTGGTGAAAAAAAAATTTTGGTCAAAATTTAAGTTATTCAAAATATAGCAAAAAACGTAATTTAAGATGTTTTGTTGTTTCATTCTTAAATTAAAAAACTTTTGAGATTTCTGGTCTTTAAAAAGGCATTCTTAACTTAAAATATAAAATTATCTTTTGGCTAAAATTGTCCCTAAGGAACCCTAAGACAAAACGAAAGTCAAAAAGTCCCCTAGTGACAGTAAAACAAAGATAACACGCCCGCAATCTAAAAAGTCTTGAGAGAAATTAAAGGTCACCCTTTATCGGCTTACGTACTAATTTGGTCGTATCACATTCGAGGGAGTCAAACGTTCAAATATTAGATGATCTAATGTAGTTTGCGAGTTTGACTACCTGTAATATTATTGGCCTTCACGTATTCGAATATGTAAACATGAACTTCCACAATATTATTCAAACAATTAATCATAATGTTTGCCGACTAGAATCAATTCGGACTCTTGTTTACAATTCGTCTGAATTAATTGGAGGCCAATATGGTTTGGAATTTGACAAAACAAACGGAAGGAGTAAAAAAAGGATAAGCTAAAAATGGTAGCACAAAATACCTAAAACTTACACCAAACACCGCCAACTATCCCGAAATAATTCAAAATATCTCCAAGTACCCTGAACTAAGTCAAAATACCTTCAATTACCTCCAAATACCCATAAATACCCCACACCAAATCCAAATACTTCCAACTACCACCATAACAAAATACCCTAACTACCCCCAAATATATCTTTTTACCTCCAACAGCTACTCCCAAATAATTCCAAATATCTACATTTACCCACCAACTACCCAAGATTACCTCAAAATAACATTAACTACCTTCAATCACCTATGACTACCCCTATATAAGCACAAACAAAATGCCCCAATTACCTTCAAATACCCCTAACTACTCTATCACAAAATAACCCAAATACGGCTGAAAACAACTCGAAACCTCCAAATAATACCAAATGCATGTACATAACTACAACCAACTACCCCGTACTACCATCAAATACCCTCAACTACCTACCTCAAATTACCCATAACTATCAATAAGTGAATCCAAAAACCCCCAAACAACTCCAACTACTTTCGACTACACCCAAACACGAACCAGCACAGAATACCCCAAATTCCCCCAAAAACATCCCATACCGCCAACTACCATTACATAATTCAAAATATCTCCATTTACCACCCACTACCCTGAACTACCCCAAAATACCCTCAACTACCTCCAAATACCCATAAATAACCCCCAAATACCTCCAAATACCCATAAATACCCCCAACCAACTCCAAATACTTCGAACTACCACCAACTAACACAAACTACCCCAAATAAGGCCGAAATCAACACTTAATATGTAAGTCCAAATAATACCAAATACATAATAACTACTACCCACTACCCCGTACAACCACCAAATTCCCTTAATTACCTACTTCAAGTTACCCATAACTATCAATAAGTGAATCCAACAACCTTCAACCAACTCCAGCAATTTATTTTCGACTACCCCACCCCCCAATACCTCCAGCTAGCACAAAATACCCCATCTACCCTCAAATACATCGTAATTACCTCCATCTAACCCCACATGATTCCAACATTTGCTCACCAACTACCCCTCAAAATACCATTAACTACCTTCAATCACCTATAACACCCACCAACAGCCTCCAAATACCATCCACTACTCAAAAATACCTCACTACCCCCAAATTTTTTAAATCAAGTTTTTCAAAAGAAATTTTCCTTCGAGCTACCACCAATAAGCACAAACTGCCCTCTAATTACCTCCAAATACCCTCAACTACTCTAACTACCACCAGGCACCAAGTAGCACAAACTACCACCAACTTCCTCCAAATACCCTCTCTTACCTCCAACTGCAGCAAACTTCCTAAAATGACCTTCAAATAGACTTAACTATTTCCCATATCTGGGATTCCCCATGCTATTATGGGAAATCCCATTTCCCATAAATACCACCAAATGCCTACAACTACCCTCAACTATCTAAATATTTCCAACTATGTACCACACAATACCTACCTCAATTTTTCTCCAATTACCCCAACTACCCCATTTACAACCCATTAGCTATAACTACCTCCGACTACCTCCAACTGCCCCAAATACTCAAACTGAACCAAATACCGCTCATTGGCATCCAAAATACCTCCAAATTGCAAAACCAACTGGGTAGTTTGATGCATGTACTCCAACTACCCTTGCTACAACTAAACTACCTAAAAGTCCCCCACAACATCAACCTCTTGGCTATAATTGCCTCAACTTCCTTCTTTCGCAACTATCTTCAACTACCTACCAATCCAATTTTTTTAAGGTCACGAAATTTTGAAATTTTTTCGCGTATTTGAAGTATACAACCAATAAATCAATAATTTCTCCATTTCTTCTATTTTAAAACTCAGTTTAGGCGTTTTCTAACAAAAATTGGTGAACCACTTGGTTTTGAACTAGTTTGAGGTTATTTTTGAAAAGGGTAAACGTCTTAAAATCGAGCGAGTTGAACAAGTTCCTTTTTTGTCTAGGATTCCATTGTTTGGAATGGCGTAAGGTCTGATCCGGACCCGTATTCTCTTTCTGAAGTGCGGTTTTTAAAATAAATCTCGAAAAAGAGTGAAGGGAAAAAAGGAAGAAGTTCGAATCTCAAAACAACTGCTTTCCGAGTCGAAAAGATTCATTTGTTTTCGCCAAGCGGGGATGATTAAAAACTCCAGGGGCGTACAAAAAGGGCTAAAAAAGAGGAAAGGGGGCGAAAAAGAAGTCCCTCCTTTAGAACTTTATCGAGCCCTTTTCCTACACAAAATTAAAATGTTCAATCTGTGTAATCTTAGTTTTTTAAAGAACAGAGGAAGTTGGAATATAAAAGAGAGAGAAAAAAAAAAATTTGTGGCGTACGCCACATATAAAAGCGTTTTTTAGCTCATCAGAGGTTTTTTCTTAACTTTTTCCAAATGCAAATTTTGAAGATATTATCAGATAAAAAAGGAAGACGTTTGCATTTCTTTATGGTCCCGCCCACCTCCGAGACCCCGAAGCCGCGGTGGGTTTCCCGCGGGAAAATTTCGTGAGCGGAAGTCGTAATAATAAATTCCATTCCTCGACTGTTTTTTTTTTCTCTTTCTCTCACTCCCTTTCTTTCTTTTTCTGTGAAAATTTTCCAAGTCGCTGACTCCCAAGGCTGCCTCCCGCTCTATTAAACATGGCTGACGTTAAACCTCTTTAGGTCAATTGTACACAAAAACGACCACCTGGGAGTAAACGAAAAATAACAATACGTAAAAAGTTATTTTCTCTGTCAAAATGGCTAAAAATCCAGTTCAGGCGTAGGTACCTAACCTATTATGAAAAATATTAAATTAATAAAAATAAGGCAATTATTGTTTTACCGATCATATTTGTTTTTCATTATTACTTTATCTTGGTCAATATCGGAAACTAATTTGGTGGGATAACAGGGGAGGGGGGGAGGTGGGATCAAGGTTAAGGAGGGTAGGGGAGGTGTTGGGAGAGAGGTAGGGGTCAGGGGGTCGTAGGAAAGTCAGTATAAGTAACGGAGTGTGAGGAGTGTGGGGAAGGTGATAGGAGAGTGGTGGAAGAATCGAGGAGGGTAGGAGTAGGAGAGGTGATGGGAGAGGGGGGTCGAAGAGGGCAGAGGAGTTGATAGGATAGTGTAGGAGGTTGTCGAGGAGTGAATGGGAAGGTGATGGGTTAGGGGGGATTGTCAAGGAGGGTAGTGGAGAGTATGGATTAGCAGGAGATTGTGAGGAGTGTAGGGAAGGTGATAGGAGAGTGTTGGGTGGGTTGAGGAAGGTAGGAGATGTGATGGGATAGTAAGAGTTGGTATAGGAGTCGATAGGATAGTGGGGGGATTGTCAAGGAGGTGATGGGTTAGGGGGAATTGTTCAGTAGTGTAGAGAAGGTGTTTGTAGAGTGGGGGTGAGTCGAGGAGGTTAGAATAGGGTAAGGGAGTCAAGGAATGTAGTGGTGGTGTTTTGATAAAAGAGGGGAAGGGTCGATGAGTGGAGGGGAGGTAGGGGTGGTGATGGGAGAGTGGGATGGTTTCGAGGAGGGTAGTGGAGGTGATAAGATAGTGGTGGTTTTTCGAGGCGTGTAGGAGAGTGGGGGGAGGGTTGATGAGTGGAGGGGAAGTATGGGAGGTGATGGGAGAGTGACATGGGATCGAGGAGGGTAGTGGAGGTGATAAGATAGTGGGGTTTTTTCGAGGTGTGTAGGAGAGTGGGGAGAGGGTCGATGAGTGGAGGGGAAGTGGGAAAGGTGATGGGAGAGTGAGATGGGGTCGAGGAGGGTAGTGGAGGTAATAAGATAGTGGGGGATTTTCGAGGTGTGTAGGAGAGTGGGGAGAGGGTCGATGAGTGAGGGGGAGGTGATGGGAGAGTGAGATGGGGTCGAGGAGGGTAGTGGAGGTGATAAGATAGTGGGGGTTTTTCGAGGCGTGTAGGAGAGTGGGGAGAGGGTCGATGAGTGGAGGGGAAGTAGGAGAGGTGGTGGAAGAGTGAGATGAGGTCGAGGAGGGTAGTGGAGGTGATAAGATAGTGGGGCTTTTCGAGGTGTGCAGGAGGGTGGGGAGAGGATCGAGGAAAGTAGGAAAGTTGATGGGTGAGTGTAAGAGATCACGGAAATTTGGCCTATTTAAAAAAATAAATAAATATTTATGCAAAAGGAGTACTGGAATTTCTCCCTCAGTTCGTGTTCTAATAACAGAATCGACTGAAAGCTTATCTTGAGAGACCAGAGAATCGAGGCTCGCCCCCTCGAGGATTACTCCCTACAATTACCCTCTTTTGTAATCGGAAACTGACATTAATAATATCCGGATACCTTTGTAATCCTTGACCATAGACTAAACCAAGAACGAATCATATACTCACATTATAACTCCCAATATCTTTTTAAGGATCAAAAACTATAAATCAATAGCGCTAATGTGTGATTAGAGGGTGTAGTGTGTCGCTGGGGTTGATTTAGGGAGCGTTACACGTGGAGGAGCGATTAGTAAAGCCAGGTGTGCTTACCTATGATTAATACAAGGGTAACACGTGTGCTATCTCGGCTTTCGCACCCTCTTCTTTTCACACGGCCTATCTCATAACGAGGGAATTTCTTAAAACTTTGTTTCTATTGTTCGAAAACGACAGAATCCTTGAAAAGAACGACTCCATTTTCTTGTTCTTTTCGTGTATTTCTGTTTAATATATTAGCCTGTATCCTCCTTGTTTTCTGGCTCGGGCCAACTGCTCCTGCGGGACCTTTATATTATATACATCCCTAGCACTCTTATCCTCTAGACAGGGCCTTTTGTTTGTACAACCCCTATTTTCGCTTCCCCCTTTAAAACCGTTCTTCATTTCACAAAAGAGAAGCTGAGAAGTTTGCGGTAATTTTCATCCCCCCCTTTTCCTCTTAATTGCCAACTCGCCCAACAGCTTTGCCAACCTCTGGCCTCTCAAGCTCTAACACCTCTTAATAGTCTTGTATTTTTCTATGACATAAATCAAGAAAAACATTCTAAAACACGTTTAAAGAAAAAAAAAAGCGGCATTAAAAAAAATCATTTTTCTTAAATGACAGGTTATAGAGTGTTTCTGGCTAGGAGCTTCATAATTTTTTATCCAAAAATTAACTTTCTCATATTTCACCTTCTTTTCCATTAGGAAGAAAAAAAATTTTATAAAAAACACCTTTGTTAAATCTGCCCATTTATAATTTGTCACTTAATTGGCTCCCGAGGCTTGGATTATCCAACCATTAGCGGTAATTACGTGGATTTATCCGGAGAGCAGCTAACGTTAGCGTTCGTCCCAACGTCCGGGCTAATTAATCTTAAATCCCCCTCCCCTTCGGTCTCCACCGTCTAAACCGACCACCTTTCTCCTCCCTTTTCTTCATCTACCGATTGAAGGGGTTAGCCAAAGTATAGCCATTTAGTAACACACCATTAGCTTGAAATTTTCACTTAATTTCTTTATTCTTTCCATTTATTTCGAACACTTGTCGTGAGCTTCTCCAACGGAAAGAAAAAAATCGATTAAAACAATGCGATGAAAGATTAGAACGGAGCGAAAATCTAAACAAATGAAAAGGAGGTTTCAGTAAAAAACCACCTAGCCAATGGAGATGTCTGTAGAGAGCCAACTTTTTGAGAAAGTTCCCGTTTCTGGGGTTCCATACCTTTGAAGACCTAATTTTTTCAGTCAGACCACAGTCTTTACCTACCTAATTTTCATAATTATGTTCTTCAATAAATAAGAGTTAAGACTTGAACTTTTTTTAAATTGTGAAATGAACAAATATTTCTCTTTCCTGAGAATAAAACGATAATTAGGTTGAACTGTGATTTCATGTAAATTTTTTTTAGTGTCTGATTGTTGGCTTAACGTCCAATGAAAACTCCCTCATTAAAACTGTGCAAACGTTTTTTTTAATTTAGCTAGAAGAGAACATTTTACAGAATGATTTCAATATTGCCGGAAGCGAAAATATTCTTACGATAAAATTAAAAGGTTTTCTAATTTAAGAAATATTCTAAATATGATTTTTATTATTTCATTTTTATTAACTGATTTTTATCAATTGATTTTTATTACCTATGTGATTTTTATTAAGTCATTTTTATTAGGTAAACGAGTTTTATTATGTGATTTTCGTTAACTAATTTTCATTAGACGATTTCCATTAACTGATTTTTATTAACTTATATTTATTAATTGATTATTATTAGGTGATTTTTATTAACTGATTTTTTTTAAACTAATTTTTTTTAAATGATTTTTACTAACTGATTTTTATTAATTGATTATTATTAGGTAGTCGATTTTTATTAGCTGATTTTTATTAATTTATTATTATTAGGTGATTTTTATTAACTGATTTTTATCAACGGATTTTTTTAACCGATTTTTATTAACTGATTTTTTTTAATTAATTATATTAAGTGATTTTTATTACCTAACTGATTTTTATTAACTGATTTTTATCAACGGATTTATATTAACTGATTTTTATTAATTAATTATTATTAGGTGATTACTATTAATTGATTATTATCAGGTGATTTTTATTAACTGATTTTTTAAAGTGATTTTTATTAACTTATTTTTATTAGGAATCCTAGTTCTTGAAATTTTAGCCGTTTTAATAAAAGTCACCTTCGACATTCTTGAACTTACTGAAGAAATTTCGGCTATCAAATTCAACATTTGGTTTGCTTGTTGTAAAGGGAGTGTTAATTCCAAATTATCTCGCATTTCTCAATTAACAAAACATAGTTGTTCTAATTGAAGAAAAAAAAGTGTTCTAGTGGGAATCGTGGAAACAGGATGCTCCCCTAAGGGCGATTGTAAACTCCTCAAGGGTCATACCTGGGAGAAGCATTATAAAAACAAGTAATTTTCGCAATTTTTCCAAAATTGTTCAATATGTAATCTACTACTTAGTTTTGGGTTATTTAAGGTTCATATTAAAGTCTGCAATTTTACAAATTAATTTGGTTGGCAGACATTTCATTTGCGGTCATTTTGAAGTTTTGCGGACATTACGTAGATTATTAAAGCAGGATTTGCGGAGTTTGCTATCGCCCTATTCTGGATAAATCAACTGGTCAGGAAGAAGTTTGATTTGGTTTAGAGGTATCCTCAACCTCATTTGTTTTGAATTCTCAAAAAACAATAAAATTGTTTTGTTTTCGAATGCTCGATTATATTTTAAGGGTTTGATAAACAAACGATTTAGGGGGCATCGGGGGAGGAAGGAAGGAAACGGGGCGTTATGTACCAGTCAGGGGGGCCCCTGGTAATTGATTTCCAGTGTTGACAAGGTTTCTAGGCTGACGCAAACAGCCCCCTTTCTGTTTGCGAGCAAAGCCTCCTGTGCACAAACAATGTGACAAGGTGCCCCTCCCTTGACTCAAGCTACATCAATGAGAAACCCTAAGGTTGCACATTTAAGATGAATATTTATGTTTACACGAACAAAATCCGTTTTCCTCTTTGCAAACAACGAAAAAAAAAATGTCATTTTTTATATGAAACTTTGAAAAAACGATGTTTTGTTGTCATATTTTTTTCCCTTCTATTCGTGTGTCGACAGAATACAAACACGTACATTTGATATGCCCCCTTCCCCCTTCTCATGGCGTTCTTCCATCCATCGGGAATCATTCGGATAATCCCATCCGACAGTGAGACATTATTATTCAAGACCACGACTCCTTTTACAGTCCTCCTCCATCTTATAAGTTGTTCAATCAACTGATATAAAATGCTCTTTCTATACGTTCAGGCATTTGCATCGCCCCTTTTAACCTCCCATTTCTTCTCCTGGGAGAATCGACGAGGAAAATAAAGTTTTTTACTCTCTCGATTTCGTTTACCTCAGTTACTTCGTTTAGCCATTCAATCATCTAGTAGCTAAATAAAGAATTCATATACATCTAATTATCGTTAAAACAATCTAAACCTTGTAAAATTCACACAAATGACAGCATGTATGGGGATGTGGGGGGATAAGGTTGTGGGGTGGTGGGGGGAGAAGAGTTTTTAAGGTTGGGAAGGGGTATTTTGTAATAGTAGAGCGGTCTTAAGAGCCCCAGATTTTTTCGAAAGTTCTAGTTTACTATTCCAATTTCAGTCGTGTAATATATGATGTGGTCATTCGAATTTATGTGAAGGGCAATCACATTATTTTGCGGCAGGCGATTTAACATTCCCCTCTAGTTATAACTTGCACTCTTTGGAGGGGAAAATTTCGAGAAAAAAAAATTAGAATATGGGAATGTATTAAAAAAACTGGGGTTTAAAGAGGACCTTTTAGAAAATGCAATCTATGCCTGGGTCGTTCAGATAAAACATTATAATTTCCTTTTAACATATTTAGATTGAGTTTTTTTCTCTCTTCCACTCTACCCCTTGGCCCTTTAGTCCCTCTCTTCCTATTTTTATCAAAGGTGTACGAGGTTGCGGGTAACGAGATCTGGGTGTGATGGAATGTTTATCAGGGCGGAACGCGAGCACTTTTGAGAACCCTTAATCCATGCCTGGGCCCCCTCCCGTATTTTACACTTGAGAAAAATCTAGTAAGTTAATTGACATTTGCATACTGATTACATGCTTGGGGGAAAAAATATGCATGGGCGTTTGAAGATAAAAAAGAAATCTCGACAAGAACCATCCTTACTTAAGAACCATCAAAACACCCCTTGCATCACCAATTATATGAGGTTTTTTATATTTTTAACACCTTTTTTTTCTGTTGCAGGTAATTAAGCTAATTTTTATTTGGAAATCTCGGTGCGTAAGTACGGAATTGTGTTTTATAAATGAAACTTAACATTTAGTGTGGTTTTCATAGAATAAATTGAGGTGAAACAAATTTTACACCCAAAAACTGAACACAAATTCGTGTTTTTAACCTTTAAAGATGTCAAAAAATCGATTTTGGATGAAATTAAAAAGTGAAAATTATAGGGCTAAGAATGTAAAGAAGGGTCCCCCCTTTGATGAGGTAAAAAAAAATTTATCCCAAAACTGACTTCAGATTTGTGTTTTTCACCCACAAAACGGTCTAAAACTGGATTTTGGACAAAAAAAATTTGTGTCAAAAATTGAAAAATTTCCCCTTTTTGATGAAACCTTCCTTGATCCCTCCACTGATGAGGTTTAAAAAAAATATTTTGATATCCCAATACTGACTACAGATTCAAGTTTTTCACCCTTAAAACAGTTTAAAACTGGATTTTCGATTATATATAAAAAAAAAATTTTAGTCAAAAAACTCAAATGTTTTTTGAATTTTTCGTTAAAATATTCATAATGATGAAAAGGATAACAGTTTTCCTTGTCAATAGTGGACATGATAATCACTTTAAATGAACCAAAATCGATTTTTTGAATATTCATGATAATTCGAGTGACAATTTGTCTTTCTAAAAAGTAAATGCGCTTTTTGAGTTTCCACTCTGAAACACGTAATAAAATTACGCTTTGAGTTTACGTTGAGTTTTGAAGGTAAAGACAAGAAAGGAACCATATTTAATTGTCGGGCCCGCAGTGCTTGCGACATACATTCAAATTAACATGTCTAAATTACATTACACCTGCTACTGGATAGTAGAAAGGAAAGCCAAGGGAGGATCGCAAATGAGAAGGAACAGCCACAAGGGATTGTTATACCTCCGGATTAACATGTCTTAATAAACCTCCACACTACTTTTTCTTAATAAAACTTTTGTCAATAAAAACTTTTTTCTTTTTTTAAATATTCCTAGGGTGCGATCTCTTTTTTGTCTGGATACGTTATTTGAATATACGAACGGTATAAACCGGTTTGCATCAATGTATTTTTCACACGTCTCTATTATTAAATTATAGGCGTATGTCGGGTAACAAATTTAAAGCAACGCTGAAAACAAGCGGAGACGGATTCCATTTCCATCATGACATTCTATTTCCACACCCCTACGAGTCCATTAAAGTAAAAGCTTTGGGCGCCTCTGATTAACTTTTTATCATACCTTAGATAAACCTCACGTGAGGTTTTTCAAAGATTTGAATAATGATTAGGATTTTTCCAGTACCTGACAGTCCGAAATTAATTTTTGTTTTTTAAATTCCACAATCATGTTTTTATTCGTTAAAAAACCTCATGGGGAGGTGGGGGTGGTTCGAGGATGAGAGTAGAGGTAGCACAGTGGAGAGGTCTGTAGAGCCCCTAATTTAAAAAAATCATTAAATTTTTTCAGCGCTTTATTTCCTTTAAGACATATTTAATGCATGTATATTAAATTATATATTCAATATACATAATTAATATTGTACAAATTACTTTTAAATTATAATTTTTCTTAAATAATTATCTGAGATTCTTGGAATTTTTGAAGATATAGAACAATTAGGAGCGAGTACAAGAAGCAATAAAAAGCAATTTTCTCCTTTTCGCTTGATGATAAATTAGTAATTTTCCAAGATGTTCCTTCTGTTAAAGGAAATTGTATTAAAATAAAGATTAGATTCCCTCGATGTATCTTCCATAATGCCTTCACTTGTTAATACCTTACTAAGCTGGAGAACAAAGACGAGAAACTTCAATGCTTTATGTAACTTTCAGAACGAAAAAAGTTTTTGTATTACCCTTCAACTCACGATTTTAGGAATGGGGTCAAGGAGACCACTTAGGGTCAAACTAACCTTTGATATTTATATAGGACATAAGTCTTAAAACTCAATCTAAAAAAGGCCATTTTGTTGCAAAGGAATGAAATCTTAATTTAAAGGACATCTTATGTCCAAAAAAGACCAAAAATCAAGCTAAAAAGGACCTTTTTTAAGATTAAGAAACAAAATCTACTTAAGAGAGCCTTTAGTGCCCAAAAAGGGTCAAAAATCAAGCTAAAAAGGGCCTTTTTCATAGTAAAGAAACCAAATCTAGTTAAAAGGGCCCCTAATGTCCAAAGAGGGTCAAAAATCAAGCTAAAATGACCTTTCCTGTCGTTAAAGATAAAAAGGGTCTTTTTTTTGCTAAAGAACAAAATTTAGTTAAAAAGGCACCTAGTGTCCAAAAAGGATCAAAAATCACATTAAAAGGGACTGTTTCCTCATAAACTAAGAAACTATTATTAAAAGGGCCCCTGCTGCCCAAGAAGAGTAAAAAAGCAAGCAAAAAAAAAGGGTCATTTTCATAGCAAACGAACAAAATCTAGTTAAAAGGGCCCTTAGTGCCCAAAAAGGGTCAAAAATCAAGCTAAAAAGGGCCTTTTTCATAGCAAAGGAACAAATTTAATTAAAAGAGCCCCTGGTGTACCAAAATTATCAAAAATCAAATTAAAAAGAGCCTTTTTCATAGTAAAGAAACCAAATCTAGTTAAAAGGGCCCTAATAACAAAAGAGGGTCAAAAATCAAGCTAAAATGACCTTTCCTGTCGTTAAAGAACAAAATCTAGTTAAGATGGCTCCTAATGAGTAATGACCAAAAAGGGTCGAGAATAAAGCTGAAAAGGGTCTTTTTTGTGCTAAAGAACGAAATTTAGTTAAAAAGGCACCTAGTGTCCAAAAAGGATCAAAGGGAATCAAAAAAGATTATAAAAGAGGGACTGTTTTCAGCATAATAGAAAAGGGCTGAGGAAAAAAATCAAGTAAAAAAAGTTTTTTCATAGAAAAGGACACTGCTAAAAGCAAGAAGAGTAAAAAAAAGCAAGCAAAAAAAGGGGTCATTTTCATAGCAAAAGGAACAAAATCTAGTTAAAAGGGCCCTGGTGTCCAAGAAGAGTAAAAAACCAAGCAAAAAAAGGGCCTCTTTCATAGAAAAGGAACAAAATCTAGTTAAAAGGGCCCCTAGTGTCCAAGAAGAGTAAAAAGCTACAGTGTCCAAAAAAGCTAAAAAGGGCCCTATTTGTTGAATAATACTATCTGGTTCAAAGGGCCGCTAGTGTCGAAAAAAAAGGTCTAAATGATGACGGGCCCTGCACCATCCCATAGGAGCCGCCCTCCGGTAATTTCCCGATCTCTTGGTAGTTTTAGGAAATAGGAGGTTGGGGTATTTAGGAACGCATTCCTCCCATCCAATTTAGAAGTCTGTAGAGAACCCACTTTTTGAAGAAGTTCCCATACCTCCTCATCTATAATAATTAGCATTCCGATTAGACCTTTTGTTCATTCTAAAACAAGTAATGTTAATATTTTTGGAATGCCGATTTGGTTTGTATTCCATTTATTTTCCGTCTTAAACAAATAGTTTTCACGGAAGACTTGAGTATGAATCGCTATTCGTAGAGTGAACAGTTACGGTTTGTGTATTCTCAAGCTTGAAAAGGAGAAGAGCGGTGCTCATCTCTGCATACATAGGACGTAGAATTGAATACGTTTCCGTTATATTGTGCATCTTACGTGGAAGGGGGTGGAAGGATTCGAAATGGGTCTGAAAGCTTCCTCCTTCATACAGTCGCCTCCCCCCTTCCCCTCACCACCATCCCCCCCACCACCCGGTTATGGGAAAAGGAGAGCGAAGTAGACAAACGGGCCACGTTGTTGACTTGCTATGATTGTTTGACAAGCAAACGGCGGCCCCCTTCCCCGCCCACGTCATTGGGCAAACAATAAAACACCTGCGGCCAATCTCGGATTAAACAATAATTATTGTTATCGCATTCTATATTTTAAAAAACTTGTCTTTCTCAAGAAAACAAATTCTTTTTTGTCGAAGCATTGATTCCTTTTAGGGAAAGTAATGTAACCCTATCTTCCGGATTATACGGTTCACTGGTTCGACACATCTTTAAAAAAAAGACAAAAAAGAAGATCAGCTCTGTTCTTTTATCCACTTTATCTCCTCAGCAAAACTCATAAATTTAAAAGAACAAATCGACGTGTTACTTTATACATCTAGTACCTACAACTTATATGTTTTTGGCTGGAGAAAGCTTTTTTCCCATTCTATTTTTTTTTTTAAATATTACTAGAATCTAAGCAGAAAAAGTCGTAAAAGAACCGATTTGAAGTGTCTCAAAAATTCAAAAAATCAAAAAGCATCCAAAAACTGATAAATTCAAGGAAAAAACGATCGAATTTGATTTGAAGCAAAAAAGCTCAAAAAGTGGCCCATTTAGCTTGAATTTTGATCCTTTATGGACACTAAAAGCCCTATTTAGCTAGGTTTTTGATCTTTTTTGGACATAAGGGGCCCTCTTAAATAGATTATGGTTCTTGGTGAGGAAAAGGGAACTTTTTAGCTTGATTTATAATCGTTGTTATACACTAGGGGTCCTTTTAGGTTGAATTTTGATCCTTTTTGTACACTAGGCTCTCTTATCTTGATTTTTAAAATATTTGGGGCTTTTTTTAGCTAGGCTTTTGATAATTTTCAGACACTAGGGAGTTGCCCTTTTAGCTTGAATTTCGATCCTTTTTGGATCCTAGGGGCCCTTTTAGCTTGAATTTTGATTCTTTTTGGACACTAGGGCCCTTTCAGCTTGAATTTTGATCCTTTTTGGACACTAGGGACCCTTTTCCGTTTGTTTTTTTTATCTTTTTAAGACACTCGGGCCCTTTTAGCTTGAATTTTGATCCTTTTTGGACACTAGGGCCCTTTCAGCTTGAATTTTGATCCCTTTTGGACACTAGGGGCCCTTTTTAGCTTGGTTTTTTATCTCTTTCAGACACTAGGGGGCCTTTCAGCTTGAATTTTGATCCTTTTTGGACACTAGGGACCCTTTTCCGTTTGTTTTTTTTATCTTTTTAAGACACTCGGGCCCTTTTAGCTTGAATTTTGATCCTTTTTTGGACCCTAGGGGCCCTTTTAGCTTGAATTTTGATCCTTTTTGGACACTAGGGGCCCTTTTCATCTAGGTTTTTTAATATTTTTTTTTTTTACACACGGGGCCCTTTTAACTTGATTATGGTTCTTTGTGATGAAAAGGGCCCTTTTTAGCTTGATTTATAATCTTTGTTAGACACTAGGTTGTACATATTTTGATCCTTTTCGAACACTAAGGGCCCTTGCTAGTTAGGCTTTTACACAAAGTGTACTTGTAACTAGATTATGCTTATTTGTGACGAAAAGGGCCCTTTTTAGCTTGACTTATATTCCTTTTTAGACAATAGGGGCCTTCTTAACTACCTATCCAAAATAGGGTCTGAAAGGGAATTCTGTATTTGGATAAAGAAGTTTTATTTTTTCAAGATTTTAAAATCCTCCAGTGAAATAGAGAACCTCTGGAGGTCGTCGCAGGCGTGCAAAATATGAAACAATTCTTATTAAAAAAACATACATCTAGATTATAATGAGAGAAACATCTCGTGAGCACTCTTCTGGAATTTTTCAAGTGTTCCCAAGGCTTAATGACGAGGAAGTGAAAAGGACTCTCGAGACGACTTCCTAGTTTGTTGTTAATCCTTCTCTCGCCTATACCGCTACTCTTGTCTAAGGATTAACTCATGAACTCGCCGGACCGTAGTCCGTTTCCCAGACTCTCTCCTAATATTTACTAAGAGTTTCACCCTCCTCAGTTACCGTTTGTTTTTCGAATGTTAACACCGGCTTAGTAAAATGAGAAAACTCAAAATTCAAAGATTAATTTCGACTTTTTTTTTAATAAAACGCAACCAAACTTTGTTTTCCAACTTTTTCCTTTTCTCCTCCCTATCGAACTTTATTTTCTTTAAATTGAGGAAGCAATGAAACTTAGGCGAACCATTGTATTCTCTTGGCTTGAGTATAACCATTTTTCTTCTAATCTAATCTTGAAATCCAAATAGAGACACCCTTTGGACCAAAACGATTCTATTGAAAGTGTATAAATAAGACCCTATTTTTCACTGTCTACTAAGAAAGGTTTTTGAAAATTTATTTTAAAGCTAGGACAAATTTTTCATCAAAGGTCGGAAAAAAAATGAATTGCCCAATACAGGAGTGTTAAGCCTTTTGATTGGAATTCCCTGTTGCTTTTGTATATCAGAAGGGAAGTCCCTTGAGTGCTGGAAGGGTGACGAGGGTGGAAGAGATCCAACGGATTAGTGGACGGTCCCAAATCCCGTATCCACGAAACCATTCATTTCAACAGGATAAGGAGAAAAGAGCGGGGAAAAAAAAGGTAAAAGAAAAAGCTTTCCGAGTAGCAAATCAATCAACAGAGCGGATCAAAAGTCTCAGCCGAAGAAAAGGTTAATTAAGAGGGGCCCAGAACCACTGGGAAACCGGTGTAATTAATGGTGTACAGATACTCTCCACCTTAAAAAAACCTTTTCAACACCGAGACGGGTATTGTTTGAATAAAACGAACCTTCTTTTAAGTCAAATCAACCTTTCACTCTATACAAGTTCATTAAAACAATTTTTTGTTTCCTATGTTTATAGACAATTTTTTTTTTATTATTATTATTATTTAGAATATTTCTATAGTATATTTTATTCAGTATTTTTAAAACACTGTTTTTGATGTGAAAATGCCCTTTTTGAATTTCAGGTTCCTTGCCCGGTCCCAAATCCGAGAAAAGGATCCTGAAGCAGGATTCGTTTTTTTTTTTTTAATCAATAAGGATCAAAAAGATGAATGGGGTCCTTCTTGTCACTCAAGGACCATAATCCAGCTAAACATGGTATTTTATCCTTTTATTTAGGAGCCTTTTTTTAAATCTAGGATAACATTTAGCTACCAAAATAGGATCTTTATTGTCTAAAAAGGATCAAAAATAGCTAAATCTAGGAAACCAACATGGTTATTTCTTTCATAAAAATGATCAAATTTTAGCTAAATAAGGTTCTTCTAGACTAAAAAGGACCAAAATTGAGCAATTTAAAGCCCCCCCACAACAAAATATGTAGAGAATTTTACAAACATGCAACAAATTATTTTTAGGTGGAATATTTTCGAATTTATTCGCTGATATTTGGACCTAAAGCTTCTGATCGATGATTTCGTTAATCTTCTTTCTTCTTTACTTAGATCCCTCATAATCATCCTATAAGACTCTGAATGTTTTTATCTAATATTTAAGTTTTGAAAGAGCTTTCTAACGATGGACTAGTCAAAGTTTAGGATTTTCGAATTTGAACAACGTTCAATCCTTATGACTTTACATCAAGAATCTTCCAAAAAAAAGTCTTTTTTTTTATTCAACGATACAAAACGTTTAAATCGAACATCCCACGTAGGAGTTCATCATTTCCTTACACAGAGAATCAGAAACATAAGGGGATCAGGGATCTTGGAGTACAAGGAGTAGGAAATTGAATCAGTCTTCAAACCCCGGGAGGAGTACATTTGAATAATTCCACAACGGTTGAAGGGAACGATCGTGAATTGTCGGAAAAGGGCTTTCGCGACTGGGGGCGGTTTGAATTTGATGAGAACGGCCACATTTCACTCTTACACTTCCATTCTTCAATCACCTTTCAACGATACCGTTTCTTCAGCAAAAATTAAAGTGAAAAAATGTTTCTCAACTTCAAGAAGCGCTTCGGAATGAAAAGCCGAGGGGGTAATGTTGCTTGAAACGGGAAGCTCAGGCTAATGGGATGTGAGCCCGTTTTAAATACGCCTTAACGTTTTATCTATTTCCCACAAGCCTCCCATAAAATATTCCCTTCAATCCTCTTTCAAAAATAAAAAAACCTTTCAATTTTTCTCATAGTTGAGTCTGGATCAGACATTTAATTAAACCATTAAAAGGTTCGTTTATTCTAATGTGGTCGAGCGGATTTTCCCGTGTCCATTTTTTTCCCCACCCACACGAAAATGGCAAAATAAGTCCCGACTCAGCAAATTTAAAAAGGGGAGAAAAGACAAACGATAAAACTCCGTTATTAATTTTCAAAACAAAAGGTGACATTTTTTTGTAAGCTCATGGGTTATTAATAAATTTTCTTTTTACCTCCATTTTCTCTCAAAAACGACATCTGAAAATTTTAAATCTCAAGTGTGTGGTTTAAGGCCTAAGGAGATGAAAAGTTAAGTTAAATTAGTTTTCTTGGCCTTAGGCCGAAAGGGACGTAACTCTTTAAGTGCTAAAACTCGACCTTTTCCCTTTAATAAGATTTTATAAAATACAAAAAAAAATTCTAAAGGTCGGATATTTTAGATAAAGGATTTGCGTTTAATATCTAAATTTAAACTTATTTTTTATTGTTGGGGAGAAAAAGCGTCGGTTTGCATATAAAGTGCAAGTTTATCCGGAGTAAAAACTGTTGTAAAATATACTCGGCAATGACTCCCGGGGAAGCTAAATTGTTTTCCAGGGCCGAAAACCTCCTCCCTCTATGGCGGTCTCTATCTGTTTATTTGTGCGTGGTTTACCGCGCTCTGATGCTTTACGAGCCCGAGGGCGGCAAAACATTGCTCCGGGAAAAAAATGAGCCCATGTGCCGCTATTTCGTGTGTCCTAGTGGCCTTTTTTTTTATGCCGGACAACTTTTCTTGGGCTTTTAATTTAGTTCGAGATCGATCTTCACGTTATCCCCTCAAAATATTCAAGGTTTACGTTCATTTTTCGTTTTCTATGCTGCATTTTGGAAATCTGGGAAATTTCTTTGGCAGAGAATGTTTTGCTTTTAGTCTGCAATCTTCTTTTAATTAGTGACTAATCGAAATACGGAAACAAAAAGGAAATTCAGTCGGTTGTAAACATTCCCGAGTGGCCCCCTCGTTCATCGATTTGATCGGAACCTTTTCCCCCTCTATCGATGACCCAGCCCCTCGATTTCTTCCATTGTCAGGAGCGACATTGATGGCTCCAAATTGAACTTTACAGGACCGTTTATTTCTAAACTGAAACTTTGGGTTTACATGTTTAAATTAGAGGCTATGAACTGCTAATGGTCCCAGAAATCTGAGTCCCAGAACGCCCTGATCACGAATATATAGGTTTATAGGCCCGGAGCCTCTAACGCACCGACCGCAATAGCTTCCTTTCCTTTGGAAATCAGCTAATAAAATAAAATTTTAAGCGAAATCCAAATTTTTTTGTGTACCTCAGGGCTCGCACTCCGGACCTATACTATGTATTTTTTCTTTTCTTTAATGACGATGTATCTCGAATTTTCAGCACCCCGAGATTTCTACTGATTCCCTCAGATCTTTACCTGATACCCAGTTTGGTATGGTCGAAAACAATATGATTTTAAATCCCAAAAATGACTTCAGAATCGGGTTTCTCGCCCCAAAAACATTCAAAAACTTATGAAATTTTTGACCCGAAAAAATACGTCTTTTTTTCAATAATCCTTTGGCATATAAAAAAGGTTAAAAAGCTTTAATACTTTGAGAAGTAAATCATTGGTTTCCTTCTCTCTCTAAGGCCATATGGGCCCTCATCTACAGTGTATTGGATTTTCGTTTTGTTACGTAGACATGTGGCTCACATATGACGCAGGACCCGCTTTTATTTCCATATTTGGGAGTTTTTAGAACCCCACATAAAAGCATTCCGAGTTTTTTATTTTACCTGTAAGACTATTTATTTCAACTTAAAAAATTCTAGTTTCATATAAAACGAGAACAATTTGCATATTTGAAATACATAGTCAATTTCAAGATCTTTGAGAAAAGCTACTTTCGTTCGCTGCTTCAAAGAGAAGTTTAATACTTGCGTGATGTATTCAAAAACTTATACATATCTTAAACGCTCTTTCTGGGCTTGTTTCGGGATCTTTATTCCCAAGGCTCTAGAACGGTTAAGGTCTAAAGTCCGTGACTTGTGATTAAAGCTAACGACCTCAAAAAAGTTTATTTCGCTACATGGAAAACTTAAATGAACATGATTTCTTTAACAATAACCGGTATCTGGATGTTCTATGTCCGTTTGGGAGAAAGGAGCCTTCGCATTCTCATGCGATAAAGCTAATTGATGTAAACAGAGCGACAATAGATTCGGGGACGACCTTTTGTCAAAATACCGTTAAACTCGTCATCAATTCGGGCGAATAGGGGGCTCCTCTCCAATCAAAGCCTTCATGCCTATTGTCTCTCAATTGACAAAAACCTAACGCAAAAACATCTCTTTCATTGATTACGTAAATGCTTATTTATAAAAAAATCAATAAAAAACTGTGGTTACAATTTTACGTAAACACATCTCGGGTTACTAAATGGAGAAAATTATATTTCCTGATGAACTTTACTTACTGCATGTAGCAAGATTTAATTAGAACGCGAAGCTGAGGAAACTAAAGAAGAAAATTGAGTCTCTAAAAATGTTAAGGGCCCATCCAGCGCCGGTCTTTCCATAACAGCGAGGGCGGGGCGACCCGCATAACACGAGGGTTTTAAAACTCATCCCTCCCCTTCAATTGGCAGGAGGAGCCGGTTCTCTCCGCCCACTTGTCTTTGATTCGTTGAAAAACCCGCGTGATTCAAAATTTGTTGAGATAGTATTTCAATGATAACTAAAGATTGAGTCATCGGAATTGATTCAAAATTTGCATACTTATGTTCTTTGTTATGTGGAGCGCATTTCACTAAACAATTCTTTAAAAAGTTTTAAAAAAAATTTAAACATTTTTTTTTACTACAAAGATTTATTTTTATTACAATAAGTTTAGTGGAATGCGCGGAGAAATAAATAAGCTTCATTTTAAAAAAAGTCCGGTCCAGATCGGATCATTTTTCTATGAGCTATCATTGAATAACTGTTTTCACGGCCCCTTAAGGGTGGGAAAACTTTTGATATTTAAAAAACTCGACCTTACCAAAGCCCCGACCCTTGTCTACCTACTTTTTGCAAAAAATTTTTATTTAGCGATTCCTCTCAAATGTGCATTTGGACGTTTTTTAGGGCAATAAACACTAATCTAAAGTCTGTTTTGATATTTAAAAACATTTTTTTCGACCCTACCAAAGGGATGGTTCCTTGTCTACTTTTAGCGAAAAATTTTCATTTTTTGATTTCTTTCAAAATGTTCTTTCGGACGTTTTTTATGATGGAAAAACACAATCTAAAGTCGGTTTTTTTTTCGACCTTACCGAATGGGGACTCTTCTTCACTGAATATTCTGGAACTGATATTGTGTCAGGGCTGTGAGTTTTCGGCCTATATGTTGAGAGACGAGTGAAACGATGGAGTAAATGGGTATTCAAACGAGTGAATACAAACGGAGAATTAACAGAATTAGGAGGAGATAGCGCACCTGCTCTCCCATCTGAACACGTACAAATGAGTGTGGAGGCGCCTCTAACGTACTTAGGCGATGACAAACGGCCTTTTGCTATTGTATCAATTAGAAGGAATGGAGCTCGATGAAGTAAAAAACTTTTTTGTTTGCTTTTTTGTCCGTATTGACTTTTGTGAAGGAGTAGTACTGTCGTAACAATGTCAGACGAAATGAGGCTTTGAGTGGAATCTGGGACTTGAGGGGGAGGTTTGAGTCCGGCCCTGGGTGGGAAAGGAAACGAGTAGAGGGCAAGTGTTTGTTTGTTAGCGGGCGGGTGGCTCTAATGAGCGAGTGCCCACTTCACTCGTACAGTGAGCTTGTTAGCACACCGACGCACACCTTCAAACCAAAACAACCATCGAAAAATAAACTCTAGTGTACTAAAGAAAAATACACTCAAAAGTTCGTCACTGAACAAGGCGTCGATTTCAAGTTGGTCCTTCGAAAATAACAAACCTGGATGTTTTCCTTTTGAATTTTATGTCTTGTTTAATTAATTTGAAAGTTACTTTTGTTCACGTTAAAGTTACAAGAGTATAAAGGGTGTTGCTTAAAGTCTGGAAATCGTTGCGGTTTAAGATGAGACCTAGCCAAGGTTTGGGGATGGGAAACCTGAAGGGAAACTATGCTCGTAGTCCCCACCCCCAGTCACCCTTCATCAAACATTCACAAGATTCCTTGATATACTCCCCAGACTTTCACAGAAAATTCTCATATAACGGAGCAGAAAAAAGTACAATAACAATGCGACCTATAAAAATAGCGTCAACGAAAAATGAGGATTTCTTAAATGTGGAGAGGGAGTGGAAAGAAATAAGTGAAGATATATTTGGTGGACTTTATTACCATTTTGTTTCAACCGAGGATCCTCAAGCAGTTTATCTTTGTGAAAGACTCACGTTATATATCTTCGTTACTTCAATCCAACACAAAACTTTTACATATTCTCGTAGAAGCTCGCTGACAATTTAGATAAGCATACGACGCCCTCACAAGAAAACAACAAAACGCCCACGTATAAATCACTTTTATTATGTGGATCATAATGCAGAGAAAAAGTGCAGGTCAAAACTTACATTATTTCCTCGGTATTCAAAGCACAAGATTATGAGTTTGATCATCTAGCATCCTGGATGATGGGGCCACAAAGCGGATCACTCTCTAGATATCTTAATTTTATGATAAAAACGGCACCAATGGTGCCAACATTCCGAAAAGAAATTTACCACCCAAAGTGTGCAGCTTGTGAGATACTCGGCGTAAAAAGCAAAGCCTGATACACGAGTTGGGTATAATTAAAGCTGAATGACAATGAGGCCTACTCAAACGAAGGGAACAATAGGGTCGCATTGCTTTAGGCCCTCTAAACGCAATCTTAATCTTATCAACCAAAATCTCTCTTTGTTGTTAACTCCAATTTAATGCCCTTTACATCTTTCATAAGTTTCTTCCCTTTTTATTCTGTAAACTAAGAATAAACGCGAAAAAAAAATCATCAAGTCGTTTCACTATTGAGCGATTGATTTAAACAGAGGAAAGGACCTCCGATAGTCTGTTCAATTCCAAAACTTTCTTATCTAGACAGGGCATACCCGACGACCCTTTTATTAAGGCGAGTTTCAAACGAGTTCCCAGGGCCCAATTTTTCCTTGAGGAAACTGCGGTCCAAGTTCGACTTTTATCGTTTATTTAACTTGGGAAAAACGGAAAGGGAGGTCGAACGAGAAAAAAATTGTAATTTAAGAGTTGATTAAAAAGTATCGCGTGAGAGGTCGTGTTAATAAATTGATTTGTGCATGTCTTTTAGGTAATCGCCTTTTTTTTTTAGTGCCCGACCAACCTTTCAAACCATAGCGTGACTTATCCAATAAACGTTATCCACACCTATCAATCAGTTATCGCCTATAAACCTCCACAAACAGATTTCTGTCATTTAAAATGCTCGCTAAAATGATGGCCTTGCTCAATGTACTCAAATTTAAGCTTAAAAATCACAAAATTCTTTCCTATTAACCCTTTGAGCCTTAATACCCCAAATATATATCTACGACCACCCCCAAATTATCTACCAAATACCCTACTCTTATTACCCCACATATCTTATTTCGTAACCCTACTCGGATTACCCAAAGCACCTACCCCCTCTTCCTTTTCAATTACCTCCTCAATAATCCTTCGATTTTCCTATCCACACGACTCCTCCCTCGTTATCTTTCCTCATAAACCCCCTCCCCTAACTATATACCCAAATACCATTGTCCGATAACCCCCGATTACTCATAATTCTTACCTCATCATCTCCCTCATTGCTCCATCACCCTATTCCAATCACACAGCATTACCCGAAATTACCTTTTTGTGATCACTCCCAAATTTATCCCCAACTTTCCCTAATTACCAATTCCTTCCTCTAAACTCACCCCAACTTCGCCTTTATTCTATTTGATGTCCCATTACCCCAAAATCGTGACCCATTACCCCCACATTGTTATCCATTACCCTCAAATCGTACCTAATTACCTCCGAATCGTCAACAATTACCGCCAAACTGTCTCTCATTACCCATAAATCGTCCCTCATTACCACCAAATCTTTCCCCATCACCCCAAAATCGTGACCCATTACTCCCAAATTGTTCCCAATCACCCTGTACATAATTTCCCCAAGTTTTCCTTCATTGCCACCACAAATTGTCCCTCATTACCACCAAATCGTCTCCCACTATTCCAAAATCATGACACATTACCCCCCAAATTGTTCCCTATCGGTTCAAAATACTTCAAATCGTACATAATTACCCCCAATTTTTGCTCATTACCCCCAAATTGTCCATCATTACCCCAAATCGTCTCTCATCACCTCCAAATCGTCCCTGATTACCCCCAAATTTTCTCTCAATACACCAAATCGGCTCTAATTACCCCCAAATTTACCATCATTACCCCAAATCGTCCCTCATTACCTTGAAATAATATACCACGTTTACCCCAAATCCCCTTCCCCAATTTCTTTGCAATAATTAAAAACTTTTTCATCATCAATCCCAAAACCCTTTCCCCAATATCCCCCTCTTGTCCCTTAATATCCCCCCCCACAATTACCTCAATACTCCTGCTAACCAAAATGTACTCCTGATATTACCCCCCCCCTACTTTCTCATGATCCCCCCCCCCTCATGGCTTATCCAAACTAGTCCTATCTCCAAACACCACGCCCCATGTTTTGTTAGAACATTGACCATTAAACGAAAACCAGATTTAGTTCAACTCCCTCATTTGTCTGATGATTCTTAAAAATTAAAGTCGGTTTTAAACGCTTTTCACTGAAATTACGAATGGAGAAAAGCTCCACGAAATTAAAGGTGATTGATTGCCATTGAGTTTTGAAACACATTGTTGCTTTTAGGGGGACTGTTTGTATATTTACCGTGTGGGCGCGGTTGAAAGCCGGGGCAAAAAGGAATTTATCACTCGGACTTCTAAATGAGTTGACCAAATTACAGTTAATTCGAGTTGAATAGTAGATTTTGAGTATCAAGGAAACTATTCCACCCTAAGATAAAGCAAACCTTAATGTTTCCTCAAAACAAATTACTCAACTTCACTGAAGTTGATAAATTTAAGGTTTTTTCCTTATTTGTACATTTTCTGTGTTGAGTAATGATCGGACGTCGACGTGCGTCATTCGGTTATTATGGGCGAATGTCAAAGTTGGGGACGGATAGAAGGCGAACGCGTTTTAAACCCCCCGGGTCTGACAATTTATTCAAGACCTGTTACCTCGAACCGGGTAAACACCGCCTGCGTCCATTCAAACACACCCCGACCATCTTTGACTCCTTTGAATTTTACAATATGTTGCTAACATATTTATTTCAACAAAAATTTCTTACAATAAGTGAAGGGACGGAAAAGATACGTTTGTGGGAAAGGTGTTTGAGAAGGGATCTGAAGTTTTTTGATAAAATCAACGGGGGGAAGGGCGTTAAGGTGGAAAAAGAGGAACCTCTGTGTTAATACAGATCAAAGAGGTCTTTCACTTCGTATTTACTTTTTAGACCTTAAATCTGATTGAAAAGGACATTTTTAGGCCTTCACAACCATCTCGCTTGTTTTTGATATCATTTGAAATGCTTCAATGGTATGATGCCAATTTTTTAGTATTTTGATTTAATCCAAAATGTGGTTTTACACTGTTTTTGAAGTAAAAAAAAGGACTTTGTTTTAATTTGAAAACATTTTTTCTTTTCTTTTTTTTTTCTTTCGACCTTATCCAAGGGTGGACACGTTTCCCTTCTTCTTTTACCCAAAATTTTCATTTTTCGATTTGGTCCAAAATGAGGTTTTAGAATTTTTTTTTGGTGAGAAACATAAATATGTCAGTTTTAGATATATTTTTTTAACCCTTTTAGAACTTTTAAAAAGGCGTATTTTAAATTAATTTTGTTTTTGTTTTCTTATAGTAGGTACCCTTGAACTTTACGGAAGAAAATAACAATTGGAAATTGAACTTTTTATTTTTAGACTCAAAATAAACGACATGAAGTTTGAAAACTTGTGGCTTGTAGCTCATTACAGTCTTGTTGAACGTCAAATGTAAACATAGGAACTCGACGGATTTAATTTTAACTTGTCAACTCTCAATATCGATTCGCAGTTCCAGACGTGTTATTGGTTTCGAAAAAAAAATTAAATATATAAGAGGGTGAAAAAGAAGGCGGGGCTTCGGTGCAGCTGGCTTTCCCGTTAATAAGTAATCAACGAAAGCAGAGCCTCGAAGTTTGCCCAAACTTGGTTACTAATGAAGTAATGAACAAACGGGCCTATCGCCTTCCAATTTATTTACAATTAAAAACTTCAGACGTTATCAATATTCCGTTTTGATTGCTTTTCTATGCATAAAAGTTTTAAAAAATCATTTATTAAAGTTTGCCTTAATTCCAAATCGTTACTAAAACGTTCGGAAAAAAATGGAGTAGACAATTTCCATAGAAGTTTCCTAATAACGGGATGAAAAAAGCGCAATTAATATCTTTTCCGGTGAAAAGTTCTATCTGGGGATTGAAATATATGAATGGTGGGGGTGGAAAGTCAAGAGGGTACTATGAAATGAAGGTAGATCCAAGTGTGGCGAACGGGAAAAGGGGCTTCGAAATGGAACGGGATCCATTCAAAAGCCTGTTGACTCCAGGAATTGCCCGCAAGATATTGAACTCCTGGGGGGAGGAACCTTTTCCTGAGTGTAAAGCGAATAACAGAGAGGTCAGCTATTCAATAACGTCTTAGTTAGAAAGAGAAGGATTCTCCCACTTTTTTCCGTATCGTCATAACCATATTTTAGAAGAAATATCGGGTTCTTTTATTCGTTGAAAAATTTGAGTTGCTTGATAACCTGAAAGATTGACTGGCAAGGCTGCCGAACGTCTAAATTTTGGGCTAAACAAACGCTCTGATCATTTCATAATCATTAAAACAGAATAGAAGATCCTCAACACTACAAAAATCTATTACCACATCCCCAACAGCTCAGCCCATAGTACCCCACGACGCCATCACCTCGCCTAAACATCCACCGATCGAAGCATTACCATATTAGCATCACACAGACACAACGTCACCAACCTTCCCCCCTCCTCAACCACCTTTCATTCTACCTAACCACAATTACAACCATATCCCTCAACTGCTCCACCTCTCGAACATTCCCACCTCCCCATAACACCTCACAACCCATAACAACCCACTCTCTTCATCCTTACCATCAAATAAGCCTCCTCACGTCCCCCATCCCTCCCCACAACCTCCTCTTACTTTCCATTCTCTCCCACCTCCCCGGTTACCACCAATGGTCTCCTAAGATCCATTCCCAAACTCCCACAACCTAATGAATGATTCCTTCAATTCACTGTGCTAGTGACCTCTGAGTAATGAGAGATAGTCATCTTGGTATTACCCTTGGGGCATCAACTTTTGCCATCGGGTCGGTTCAACGGTTTATTATGTAGTAAGGAGTAAACGTTTTGTAGCACGTGTTAGCTTTCCATCTTGGATGAAGTTTAAGGAGGCAAAACATTATTTTGTTATTTTTGATGGAAAGCTAACTTATTAAACTTCCATGAGTGAAGTAAATTTACCTTGGTCCTTACCCTGTTTGAGTTGACCTACGAGAATGGTCAGTCTGTTGAAAACGTTAAGGTCGTGAGTGGACCGATGTGGAGGAGGGATGGGGGAATAGCAATATTTAGAAGAGCACTTTTCTGTGTACTTAGGGCCCGGGGTTTTCTCGGCTAGAGTTTCCCCTTTCGGAAGAGCGACCTCGAAGGAAAACCGGTCGTGAATAACGAATACTGAAGGACGAGCCCACGAAAAAGGCTTTCGGAAAGGCGGGGGGTATTTTAATTGCTATTCCGTGGGACGCGCGTGGTTTCTCTCTCAATTCCCTCCGTTTTAAGGATTTGAGCGGCCGCATTTGGTCCACCGCCGCCCACGAACAAAGTAACCGAGATAATTAAAAAACTTTAATGCGAAAGTTGTCGCGCTCTGCCGGGGGCTTTACATTCTGCGCTTTTAATAAAAACTTGCTAGGGGATGACATAAGAAAAGAGATTAGAGCTTTTCTAAGCTTGTTTCGACGTCTTTTTACGTCAGAATCTTCAATTTTTTGCTGAGAATTTTCAACTATATACTTAAATTATGACTTGAACGACGATGACGGTATTAACGAAAAAGATGCCTCGATTTATGAGTGATCGTAAAAAGTGCCAGTGCGTTAGACCTTAGATGGATACCGGTTTGCCCTTATCGCATACATTTCCGATCTGAAAGAGCAAACGTCCGGAAATAAGAAATGCTCTCTTTTCGATGGAAATCAATAATCCTTTGTACCTAGGGACGTATATCGAAAAAATTTTGAATCTTTTTACGTTTAATTGTGAACATCTGTTGAGGAAAACCACTAATCTTTTCAAAATAGGCTTAATATTATTATGGCAAACCTTCTTGGAAGGGCTAATTAGTACGAGGAAAAACATCCTTTTCTGAGAACAACTCTAGCACTGGAAGTAGGGTATTGATCCATTCAATATTGCTTTTACAAGGTAACTTCCTCTTTCCTTGAGTGATTTGAAGCTTCTTTTTTTTTATAAAGATTGATGTTTTGCTCACACAATAATAAGAACTGCGGCATTGATTGAATACAATATAAAGGAGGTTGGATATATTCTAGTTCGAGGGTAGGGTGGTGGGAGAGTGTGGAGAGGTGATGTAAAGGTGAGGGAGGATGGAAGTAGAAGAGTATAGAGGTGGTTGGAGGTGGTCGAGAAGGTTAGGGGGAGGTGGGGGATGGTCAGGAGGAGGATAGGAGAGTGTTGGGAGGTGGTGGAATGTCGGCTAGAGGTGTATAAAGGTGGTTGGGGGTAGTCTAGAATGTTATGAGGAGGTTGGAAAGGGTCAATTTGACGACTTTCTTAGTTAACTTTTATTTAAAAAACGATTTTTTCAATCTTTGATGGAAAAAAAAATTCAAATTTTTGCTTAAAATTGAAAGGCAACTTGAAAAATTTGATAAAAATCTCATTTTCTTTCATTTTTGATAAAATAAGAATTTTTGACGCCTTATTTAGACAAAATCTATCCTCTTTTCTTTATGTAATCCCCTGGAGACAAATTTCGTTTCGGGCCCTCGGGGGGTGAAATCTTTTTTTCCCTTCTACTTCAGACGTGTCGCCGCCGGAATAGAGAGAATGATTCAGAGGCGTTATCGCGATGAAGAGAAGGTTCAAAGGTCCTAGGAAACCAACGGCGAGGAAACGGAAAAGGGCCCCGTCCCTCCAACAACAAAGGCCAAACAGAGGGCTTTCCATTAAATTCAAACCCCCCTACAGATAATGTTTCTCTCAACAAAATGACCACCTTTTGAATATAAAAAATTTTCGATCCCAAAATTCACTTATGATTTCAAAGTTAAGACTTCAAAAGTTCCTCCCCCGATACACATGCATGGATATACATACTAATATACAAAGTTTATAAGTCAAGCAGGAAACTCGAGATTTTCAAACATGACAATCTGTACAAGTTCCCTCAATATCATTATCATACAGTAAAAAAGCATTTTGTCCCAATTTTCTTGGAGAAAGTTTGAAAATTATAAAAACTTTTATAAACACGAAACTAATTAAAGGTCGTTGGAAAAAAGGGAAATGGTTGGGAGTTGCCTTTTATTTTTTAGAGACAAAGAGACTTTTCATTTCAACGCTAGCTTCTAATATTGTATTTAAATCCTCAAGGATAGAAGAGCTTTGTGGTCAAAAGTAAGAGACTCCTCATTTACATTATTTTCACCTTGAGAGGTCTCTGGCTCAAGATGAAAATTGCTATTCAACCTCTTTAAAATGAACTTTAGAAACATCGAGAATAATAGCCGAGATTAATGGTTTTAATTAAAAATTTAAATTTTTTTTTCTTTCAAGAAAGCGTAATTCATGGGATAGCCGGAAGGGATATTGGAGAGCTACTCTGTTCTATATTGATTAGATAGCCGTTAATGAGGTTGATCCGAGTAGGAATTAAATTGAAAACAAGAAGGGGGCCAACTATTGTTCGACTACGTTCGCAAATTGCCTTAGCAACTCGGGACGTCGAAACCCGCCTCAGAACGAGATGATCACGGAACGTCTTTTACAATCCGATTTAACCTCCGGACCCTTCAATTCCGTTACGAAACTTTACGATTATAACGAAGTTAAAAATGAACAGAAAAAAACTTATAAAGTTTTTCAACGAGGAATTAGATATAAGGCGGAAAAATCGTTCGATTATCAGGGTGGAAAAGTTTTATAGAAATACGTGAAGGCAGCAACGTTTTAAACAAAAGTTTAACCTTTGAGGAATAGACCTTTGTGTTTAACTTACATTTTTCTTATTATTTTCTTCGACTTTTTAAAGGAATCAATGAGGCGAAATTCATAAATATGAATATGAATAAATTCACTAGGCCAAAACAAATGAATATGATTACGGGTACGAATATGAATACGGTCATATTCATATTCACATTCTTAAAGAAATTCGTAGATAAATTTATGAATTTGACTAATTGTTATATTTTTTTAACTCTCTTTTGCATAAATTTAAATATTTTTGCAATCTACTTTCACATTTCTAAGAAATTCATGCGTTTCATTTATGAATTTGTAGAAATTCATGCGTTTCATTTATGAATTTGTAGAAATTCATGCGTTTCATTTATGAATTTGTAGAAATTCATGCGTTTCATTTATGAATTTGTAGAAATTCATGCGTTTCATTTATGAATTTGTAGAAATTCATGCGTTTCATTTATGAATTTGTAGAAATTCATAAGTTTTGTGTATGAATTTCTAGAAATTCATAAGTTTTGTGTATGAATTTCTAGAAATTCACAAGTTTTGTGTATGAATCTCTAGAAATTCACAAGTTTTGTGTATAAAGGTCTACAAATTTACAAGTTTTGTGTATAAAGGTCGACAAATTTACAAGTTTTGTGTATAAATGTCCAAAAATTTACAAATTTTGTGTATGAATGTCCAAAAATTTACAAGTTTTGTGTATGAATTTCTAAAAATTCACAAATAAATTTATGAATTTGTCCTAAATTTATGTTATTTTGACCATATTTCTGATGAATTTAAATATACTTTAACTCTACTTCCTTAATTCTCAGAAATTCATAAGTTTCATAATTTTTAGAAGTTAATTCACTAAAAGTATGAATGTTTGAAAATTTTTAAGTGAAATGTAAATATATTTAAATTCATGCGAAGTAAAGTAAAAAAAAAACTATAAATTGCAATCAAATTCATAAATTCATTTTTGTTAATTTCTAAATATACATAAACAAAACTTATGAATTCTAAAAATTCATACACAAAACTTATGAATTCCTAAAAATTCATACACAAAACTTATGAATTCCTAAAAATTCATACACAAAACTTATGAATTCCTAAAAATTCATACACAAAACTTATGAATTCTAAAAATTCATACACAAAACTTATGAACTCCTAAAAATTCATACACAAAAACTTATGAATTCCTAAAAATTTCATACACAAAACTTATGAATTCCTAAAAATTCATACACAAAACTTATGAATTCCTAAAAATTCATACACAAAACTTATGAATTCCTAAAAATTCATACACAAAACTTATGAATTCCTAAAAATTCATACACAAAACTTATGAATTCCTAAAAATTCATACACAAAACTTATGAATTCTTAAAAATTCATGCACAAAACTTATGAATTTCTGCAAATTCACACACAAAATTTATGAATTTCTGCAAATTCATACACAAAACTTATGAATTTCTGAAAATTCATACACAAAACTTATGAATTTCTGAAAACTCATACACAAAACTTATGAATTTCTGCAAATTCATACACAAAACTTATGAATTTCTGCAAATTCATACACAAAACGTATGAATTTCTGCAAATTTATACACAAAACATATGAATTTCTGAGAATTATAACAGTATAGTGCAAAAATATTTAAATTCATGCAAAAGAGAGTTTAAAAAATCTAAATTTTTGTCAAATTCTTAAATTTATCTATGAATTTCTAAAAATTCGTACTCAAAACCTATGAATTTTTTAGATTTATGAATGTGAATATGAATATGACCGTATTCATTTTATATTCATATTTGTGACTGGGGTAATACAATAACTTTCTTTTTTTTTAGAAAGTTAATTAGTAGTAATAAAATATGTAGAGGAAACAGTAAATAAATTTTTGGATGATTTTATCAAGACATTTGGGGAATTCCTAATGGAGGATTTGATATTCCAAGTGATTGTGTTGGCTCAGGCTGTTTACCTGACGCGCCTTGTCCAGATTAGCGTAGCGGATGAGACTAATCAACCGTTAATTTGCATTTTACATGACAATTCCAAGATAGGTTTGGACAGATAGGAAATCGTCGATTCGGCCGACGCTTATTTTGATATTCAAATCCGTTTCCTCGCCCTCCTTTCCTAACAATGAACGATCTAATGACAATCCGACGATTTATGCTCAATAAACCCTTTCGGCAAACTAACAATAGCCCCTCATAAACATAAATTACAATAATAAAAGTTAAGAAAATTTTAATTCTAAATCAAACTTTGAGAAATTAAACGAAACGCTTTATGAATCTATTTTCGTATGCGAAAACAAAAGGGGAAAGCGTGTTTTCTGGACATTTGGACTTCGATTTCGCATTTGAGGCGGATCAAAGGAAAGCCCTTACACATGAGCAGTCATTCAAGTTTTAAGCCATTCCCCCTCAGTTCACACTTTTGAGCATTTAACAAAACATTTGAGTTTTTTTGTAAAGAGTACTTTTGAAAAGTCTCGTTGAATTCTAAACAGCTTTTCAGAAAGAAAAAAAAAATTCTAATATGTAATTGTAATTAATATTCATTAATTAACTTAAAACATTTTTATTTGTGATTAAACTCCAGCTTCAAAGGTGTCCTCAAGAAGTCCCCTTGCCTCACCCCCCTTAGGACGTTGACCTTTTTTAAGTAGACATTCATTCTCTCTTGTTGACACTTACCCATTTTAAGTGGACTTTGACCGTTCTTAAGTAGACATTATCTCAAGTGATCTTTTTAAAGTGGATTTTAACCATTCTTAAGTGGATATTCATTAGAACAGTATCGTTTTCAACAGCTTTTTTGAGAAAGTTCCTTTTTGGGAGTTCCACTTCTTTAACTACCTGACCTTTTCACCACCCACTATGTTTTAATTTTTTAGAAAAAAAGAGGGATTTAACGGTTTGTTCCCCTTTTTTTCGAGAAACTTTTCTCTTTTCTCTTTGTTTAGGTTTCAAACTAAAGTTTATCCTTATAAATTTCTTTTGGCACTCGCTTTGATCGTGATAGAAGAGAGCCATTCTTTTTGTTTAAAAATAAAAGGAGGCGAAGGCCTAAAGTAAATCGTCCAGTTCTTTCTAAGTGCAATATCAACAAAAAGAACCCACTGGATATTTTATCTAAATATTTTATTAGTGATTGAATTTTAAGATGGAATGAATTGATATGTCCAATAACATGTCAATACCGAGGGAAAAAATTTTATTATTATTTTCTTTTTTGGTTCTCTTTTCTCGTTTTTTCGTCTGTCATGGATAAAAACATGAGTAACGTTCCCACTCACGCATTCGGTCAACGAGAGGGAAAATTCTGTAAATCAAAGACAGAGTCGGGGAGGGACTTGTCAGGCTATATCATCCGGAAAACATTCTGGCTCTGGTTCGTGTAATTTATAAATTTGTTATGCTGCTGTCAAAAGAATACAAAGGAGAGGAAAATATTCGATTTATATTATATAAGGGTTTTTTTGTCCTTTATTTGCAATAATTTGATTTCAAAAATTAGGTATAGAGAAGGAAACCTCATCATTGGGGATCTCGAGACCTATCCACAAACTCTAAATACTGTTTTTCCCACCTTCTCATATCTGATCCTCTCAACTTAACCATCTCCCCCCACTCTCCCATCACCTTCACCACCTTCCCTAAACTCCCGCTAATTTCCCATAACCTCCACCCCACAACACTCACCAAATCCCTCAACCACCTAACCCAATATTCCTCCAACATCCCCCTTTCAACTCCTCCCTCATCCTCCCCTCACCACCAAACATCTCCCCCCACTCTCTAATTACCTTCTAAACCAAGTGAACACCAAAAAACGATTTTTTTTCCCAGACCTTTCCTTTTCAGTTTTGCCTTTATTAGGTATAATGGTAAAAAATTTATTTATTCGATTCCATTATTTTTATAAATTATTTACCGATTTAATTTTATGTAAATATCGAATGAGTGTGACCACTTTATGTGGTGTGAAAACGACAAACAGGTGCATTAGGGTTTTAAAAAAATTTCCACAAAACGATTATGAAGTGAGGGGGATTTTAAGATATTTACAGACTCGGTCATGTTTTTGGGTCGAGAGGCTCTTTGTGGGGTCGGAAAGTGGGGGTCGTCCCGGAGCGGTAGGGGGAGGGGGGAATGCGGTTGAAGGCACTAAACCCCCCTCGTCACCCCTTAAAAAACTGAAAGGTTTTTAAAACTTTCACGGTTGAGATCAAAGTGAGAATTTCAATTTCATAAAACTTAGCGATAATCTCTTTGAAAATAAACAAGACGATTTTATTAGAGAAATAGTGGAAGGGGGTCATCAATTCTAGTATTTTATCATAACAGTTTTTCTCATCCATCTTGAACATGACGGAATGTGTTTTTCCTTTTAGTTAAATGCAAAAATGCGACCCAGAAGACTTCAATATCTTGAATGAAGTCGATTCCACGTTCCAACGTATGTAGATGGTATTCATATATCCTGAATAATTCTCTTTTTCCTCAAAAGGTACTATGTAAACAGAACCTTTTTTTCTTTATATCTTTTTTTTTATTTTATTACTTAATTCAAACTCCGTGGATCCCAAATATGTAATGGACGGTTAAAAAGGGACTAGGAACAATGAGAGAAATGGAGCGGTGAATCGCCGAGTGGTTATTACAACAATACAAGTCGTTTAAACCTTTCCGGCCCAATGGTTCCTCCCCTTTTAGTTTTTAAACAAAAAAAAATTTTTAAGTCGTTTATTCCAGTTTTAGAGGGAGATCAGGTTTCGTATTTTGTGTCAAACCCACATCAAGCTTAGGCCATTTTCCCCGACCACCTTCTAAACGGCTCGTTTTACATTTTCCTCATCTATCAAAGGGAAAATGTCATATCACTCTTCGCTTTCATCTAATCTTTTCCATTTTATGTCCAATTTTCTTGAATTTTTGAATATAATCAAGAATTGAAAATGCTGGTATGGCTGGAGGGTCTAAGAGTAGTGTAGGAGAGTTGATGGATAGAGGATAGGATAGAGTGGTGGTAGATGGTTGTGGTTGAAAGTTGGAGGAAGTTGGGGGAGAGTGGTGGATGTGGGGGAGAGTCGTGGATGGGGGGAGTGGTGGATGTGGGGGAGAGTGGTGGATGTGGGGGAGAGTGGTGGATGTGGGGGAGAGTGGTGGATGTGGGGGAGAGTGGTGGATGTGGGGGAGAGTGGTGGATGTGGGGGAGAGTGGTGGAGAGGGGGAGTGGCGGATGGGGGAAAAGTGGTCTATGGGGGATCTTGGTAGATGGGGGAAAGTGGTGGAATGTGGGGTGGATGGAGGAGGGTGGTGGACGGTAGGGTAGATGGGGGGGAGTGATGGAAGGTGGGGGCGGATGGGGAGAGAGTGGTGGATGTGGGGAGTGTTAAATAGTGGGAGGATGGTGGATAGTGAGAGGAATGGTGGATACGAGGAGAATGGTGGATTCAGTGGTAGAAGGTGGGGGGGTGCTGGGAGTGGTGGAAGGTAGGGTAACTTAAATGTACAGTCCATGATCGCTCATTAATATGTTTACAAGGAAATCATTACAATGAGGTAATAACGAGGATATATAATGTGCTCAAAGAATTTTTTTATCACTTTCAAAAAAAGAGTTCTTAAATCAGTAAAGGATGAGGGAGTTTCTTCTCTCTACTATCTAGAACGATTGATCTTTTCTTAAGTTATTTACTTTAACCTTTGAGCACCGCTTTCCATGATCGAAAATAAGATTTTATATTCAGTGAGGAATCGTCTCAAAATCAGCTTCTTTTCCTCTTAAACGCTCAAATTGAATTTTACATTTTTCCACCCCGCACCATTTTTATAACTCTTTGTTTCCGCTAAAAAGTTGATCAGACGAAAATCTTGAAATTTTAATATCGTATTAAATTTTAAATGTAACCGAATTTTGTTGGAGAAAGTTTAAAATACAAAAAGGCCTCGTGGGGGTGTGGATTCTCAATAATTAGGTAGCCTCGAAATATTCTCCCTTAAGTAATTTATCTAATAACCCATGTGGAAAGTTAGCCACAAACTTCTTGTTTCTCTCCCTTTCCCTCCCTTTTTCGTTCATTCAGGCCCTCTGGAAGTTGTGCAACTGTAATTAGACAATTTGCTTTCATTCTTGAATGCTTTGGATATGTGAAACTCGTTTTTATTTGTTTCATATAGACTTAATTGATTTTATAATAATACAGTAAAACTTCGTTATAACGCTCCCGTTTATAACGATTTCCCGGTTGTAACGCTCTTTTTCCCTGGTCCCGGTCCCTGGGGGTGTATTTCCAAAGGAATTTTGTTCGTTTTAACGCTCCAATTTCCCGTTTATAGCGCTTCGATGAAAGAAAAAAAAATTTTTTTCTTCGAATCTTGTCATTTCTGCGTATAGGATTAGACAAAAAAGTGATGTCGAGTGCAATTTTTCAAAAACCAATTAAGATAAAAGACGTTTAATCCTTAAAAAAGGATGCTTTCTCATGATGGATTCTGAGAAACTGCAGATTCAATGACTTTATGTAAACAAACCTATACAATATGTTTCCACGAATTCAGAAGTCCTTAGCTTGGAATTTTTATTTTCATTTTTTTTTCGTCAGTCTTTTACCTCACGTAGAGGAGTGAACATTACTTAATTAAAATTTTGGGGAGATCATTCTCGATTAAAGAAAAAATATCGTTACTTTAGGAGTTCGACACTCTCTGACAAAGGCCCAGAAAGCCGAAAAATAAAAAGTGAGTCCTCAGTGCTTCCTATTCGTTTTTTTCTTTTCGTTTCGCCCCCTAAAAACTAAAAAAAGTTTTCGTATTCATTCCAAAGATTTGCCTATCATGTACATTTATCAATTTAAAAATAAATTTTTAAGTCATTTTTAAGGAATTTTACACTTCCCGCTTATAGCGCTTTCCCGGTTATAGCGCTCCTTTTACTCGGTCCCCAGAAGAGCGTTATAACGAAGTTTTACTGTATAGAGTGTTTATAGAGGTTTTTGGGTTAAATGGTTAAAAAAATGTGTATGTATCCTGAATTCCTGGATTTTCAGAATGAGAAGAGTATTGGGAATCACAAAATTGCTTTTCCCTAAATTTATTTATATTGGATCCATTTGTCGAGATATTATCAATGCAGTTGAACACGAATGATTTAATTGATATGATAGTGTTTTGAGGAATGAAGGTAAAACCGGGTAGGAGGCACTTTGTCTGAGCATCCATCTATCCACTCCCCCCACCGTCATCAACCCCTCCCCACCCCTCCCATCAATCAAGCCCATCCATCCATTATCTGAGGCACGCTCGAGACCAAGTTATGCTAATGAAACGTCTCCTCTTTCAGAGATATATTGTTCCTTGTGGTTTTTTTTTCCTTTTTATTATATCCAACCTTGAAAATCTGGGATTTAGATTTGTCTCAATTATCACAGATTAATGACCTTTTCAACGTCTTAAAAAACGATCGGTTATTTAATAATTGGTCTGGTGGTAGGATTCCGTCAAAACTGGATTTAGGGTCGAATTTTTAACCAATCATTAATGCTAATCCAAGCTCATCAGGGGAAATCGAAAAGTACATTTAACATCGAAGAGTAACTTGTTCATTGATGAGTACCTACATTTAACATCGAAAATTACAGTGAATGTTGAAAAGTACAATTACAATTAGTTAACATCGAAAATTCGAAAAGAAACTAGAACATTAAAAATGTTCATCGAAAAGTATATTTAGCATCGAAAAGCAAATTAAAAATGGACAGTAGCTTACATCGAAAGTAGCTTGTTCATCAATGAGTTTTACATCGAAAAGCGCAAGTTATTATTCTAAATTACATTCACATCGAAAATTAACTTTAACATCGAAAAGCAAACCTGAAAAGCAATTTAAGCATAAAAACGCACCTAACATCGAAAAGTGTTTTCATCGTAAAGCAGGTAACCTAATATTATTATCGAAAAGTACAGTGAAAATTGAAAAGTATATTAAGATCGAAAAGCACTCTTAACTCTAAAAACCAACTTAAGCATCGAAAATCAACAAGGTTTAACATCAAAAAGTACCCGCAGTTACCTTCGAAAAGTACATTAACATGGAAAAAGCATTTAAACATCGAAAATAACTTTAACATCGAAAAGCACCATTTCCCTTGTATTTCCTTCCACTGAGCTGTTGGGAATGGAGAGTTCCCAAAGCTCCCCCACCATTCCCCAACATTCTATTACCTCCCACTGAGTTGATAGGATTGGTGCCTACATCAAAAAGTGTCTTTTCATCGTAAAGTAAAATTTTCTTAAATTGAAAAGTACCCTTATCCTTCAAGATCGAAAAGCATGTATTTACCATTAACATCGAAAAGTCATTAACATTGAAAAGTACCAAAAAAACCGAAAAGCACCTTTAACGAAGCTTATATTATAATTTGAAGATTCGATGTGTGGATTTTAATTCAAAAATTAAGAAGTTTTAAAGATAATATTCTAAAAGTTAAGCCCAATAAAACATAAATTAAATTATCTCTCCCCAAAAAAGAACGAACCCTGAGCCATTTTCCCATCCCTCACCCCAATGACCCAGTCTTCCACTTTTCAGAGGGTTTCAACGTAAAATTTCATTACCTTTAGTTAATTTAGCCGATTTTATAATAATTTCCCTGCATAATTACAAAAGGATAATCAAAAACGGGCTATGATTTTAATCGCTCGTTCAAGAAAGTGATTTTCGTGGAAAACAAAGTAAGCGATCCCCACACCCCATAGGGTCTCAAAGGGTGGAAATTAAAAGAGTGTAAGAGCGGTGACGTGAGGCTAATACGATTATAGGCATCAAAGTTTCTCCTGATTGCTTCTAGTTTCCCTTCAGTTTGGAGCTAATAGCCGAGTACAAGACTTTCCCTCGGGGCTCTTCCCTTCAACCTCCCACCAATTCGCTCCCGTTTTCCCAATCGACAAAATCGTTCACAGATTAAAAAAAAACACTTTTTGCAAAAATCAAAGTTGGACTGATTCTAGATGGTCCATCCAAGATCAGGAGTCAAGTTCAAATCGATTTTTTTTTCTGTTAGACCTCCCACTCCTAAAAAAAAGGATTTATCTGTAATTAGTACGCAATAAATTTTGAGCTCAATAGCACCATTACGTGACCCGATAAATGGGATGAATAATCTGATTCGAACATCCCCCACCGCCTCGCCCTTATCCCATCATCGCTTTTCTCCATCGCTCATTCACGAAAATGTTCATGTGAAACAAATGTCGATATTAATTATTCAAAACAATTCGTCCACAGTCTGAATTTTAATTTCTTTCTTTCTGAATTATGGATGGGGCGAAACGTGAATATAAAAATAGAGGAACGTTCCGATTGGAAAACGGATTGACGTTTATAGGGTAACGTAATCTACGGGGCTTGCTTAGAAGGGAAATGGGAGCAACTCTATTAGATCCATTAACATACTGATCGATCTATAAATCCTATACGTCTCTCCAACTCCGAGGTTTCGCTATGTCGAAAATCAAGAAGCAGAAATTTGAGAAGTATTTTCTCGACACTCAACTTGGACCAAACAACCAACTCCTTCATTTCCTATTTTCTTAAGGGTCGTTGAGTCCAAAGTGGCAAAAGTTCTTATTTTGACAGTTCGTTTTTATGATTTTTATTAAGTTTTTATAATAAAAATCTGAGTGTTTCGAATAAAAGTTATAAAAGGAGTTTTGGGGAGTAAATATGAAAGCGCTTACTCCCTGGTAATTTTTGAATAAAGGATTTTTCCCTTCTATATTTAGGACGCGGAGTGGAGACAAAATTAATGTTTCCATTGTGTAATCGGCGCTCGGGGAGGAATAACGAAACCTTTTCTCTATATTTTTAGATTTAAATTCCTCAACCAGAACCGCAAAACATGTTAGATTTGGGAGGAATTTCATGGGAGGGAATCATATAGGAGGGATTGTATGGAAGGGGAATCATATGGGAGGGTATTGTATGGGAGGGAATCGTATAGGAGGGTATTGTATGGGAGGTATTGTATGGGAGGGTATTGTATGGGAGGGTATTGTATGAGAGGAATCATATGGGAGAAATGTTATGGGAGGGAATCATATAGGAGGAATCGTATGGGAGGGTATTGTATGGGAGGGTATTGTATGGGAGGGTATTGTATGGGAGGGTAGTGAATGGGAGGGTATTGGTATGGGAGGAAATCATATAGGAGGAAATGTTATGGGAGGGAATCATATAGGAGGAAATTTCATGGGAGGGAATCATAATAGGAGGGAATTGTATGGGAGGGAATCATATGGGAGGGTATTGTAGGGGAGGGAATCGTATAGGAAGGGTATTGTATGGGAAGGATCATATGGGAGGGTATTGTATGGGAGGTATTGTGTGGGAGGGTATTGTGTGGGAGGGTATTGTATGGAGGGTATTGTATGAGAGGGAATCATATGGGAGGAAGTCGTATGGGAGAGATTCATATAGAAGGATATTGTATGGGAGGGAAATCATATAGGAGGGAATTGTATGGGAGGGAATCATATGGGAGGGAATCATATGGAGGGTATTGTATGGGAGGGTATTGTGTGGGAGGGTATTGTATGGGAGGGTATTGTATGGGAGGGTATTGTATGGGAGTATTGTATGAATCGTATAGGAGGGTATTGTATGGGAAGGAATCATATGGGGAGGGTATTGTATGGGAGGTATTGTGTGGGAGGGTATTGTGTGGGAGGGTATTGTATGGGAGGGTATTGTATGAGAGGGAATCATATGGGAGGAAGTCGTATGGGAGAGATTCATATAGAAGGATATTGTATGGGAGGGAATCATATAGGAGGGAATCATATAGAGGGAATTGTATGGGAGGGAATCATATGGGAGGGAATCCATATGGGAGGGTATTGGTATGGGAGGTATTGTGTGGGAGGGTATTGTATGGGAGGGTATTGTATGGGAGGGTATTGTATGGGAGGGTATATTGTATGGGAGGATATTGTATGAGAGGGAATCATATGGGAGGGAATTGATGAAGGGGAATCATATGGGAGGGAAATCATACAGGAGGGAGCTTGGATAGAGAGAAAAGGGAAAAGGAAATATTTGGTTATATTGTACTTTATAGGGAGTTGTGATATACGTAGGAATAATTGCAATGCATGATATTAATAACTATAAAATATAAAATAACTGTTTGTTGGTGCAATTTGGATATATTTATTTTCAATTCTTCATCTTTTTCAAGAATTTCGATTATTTTCATAACGGTCCCCAGATTTAATAAAAAGTAAAATTTGTTTCACAACAGCTGTAGAATCTTGAACAGTAGCATTTAAGGGGCGTAAAGGAAAGTAACGGTTCTAACACGACTTGAGGACACTCATATCATACTAATTATCAATTAAACTTAGTTTCTCGGCAAATTCCACCACTTCCCAACATCCTAACACGAGATCCCAAACGGCTTCGAATTACATCCCAAACTTCAGACCTTTGCTATTAAGTAAGACGCGTGCACAACTCAAATGAATTGAATCTAGATTTTGTGCACAAAACGAACGCTTAATCTTTAATTGTTTTACAGGTCAATGGGTTTTCTAAATTAAGAAAGGGCTTTGTTGGAAAGTTCAATATTCTCCTGTCATGAGTGTTATATATAGGGAAACACTTATGGGCACGCTCTATTGTGCAGGCTTTCTTTGTTGCAAGCACAGTAATTTCGGATTATCAATATTTGAAAATAAAGTCTATGTGTTCTACACTAAAACATAATGGATCGGAATTTCACTCTGACCTTAACCACACCGATGGCGGCTTAGCTATTTGTAAAGTTCACTGTTGAACTTGATATTTTAGACACAACCACTTTAAGAGTAGTTTCGCCATCTTATTGCGGCAGAATCAAAAACAACAATCAAACTACTTCGAGACTACTGTCCTGCGATTTCTCACCATTTTATACTTCTCTTCTCGTTCTACTGCCTCACCTCTTTCATTTTTGGTCTTTTCTTTGCTTAATTCCGCCCTTGCATTCTACGTCGCTCGCTCTCACCAACGCTCGATAGAGAAAGCGACCATTAGTCTCGAAAGAGGGACGTAATTACTACTACTAGATATAATCCTCACGTTTTTCACTCAGATCAAGAACATTCTAGAAAACTTTCTTTTCTTTAGGAATACAAGGTGTAGAGATATTTTCTCAGCGGTCAAGTCATCGGGGACAATACGAGAGGCGTAGCAGCACGGGTAAATGGCGCTTTTGTAGCCGCCTCGCTTTGCAACTAATCACCCCAACATCATTCTCTTCTCCCCGTCAAGCGGGTGATCTTTATTGAGATTGGCCTCTTTGCGCTCTACTACCCACCTCGGACTCGTCTCTAACGCTTCGCAGTCTGTCTAGTACAACTCTTAGCTCTCTACAGAGAGCTGGGAGGTGAGATTCCTGTTCTCTGATTGTCAATGGCAAACAGAGGGCTCGTCTACTTAAAAAAGTATAATAGCCGTGGAGGGATGAAGTCTAAAGGGGTGAGAGATTCGAAAGGCTTCTTCTCGTTTCTCATTTGGTCTAAGTGGGTTCCCGCATCGCCGCGCCGCCTGACACGAGACTTAATAAATTTTAATCGAAAGACTTCACCCTGAGAGGCTAAAAGTTTAGACACGTCCGCAAATGAGAAAACTCCTTAACAAAACTTTGTTCGATTTAGACTGACGATGGATTTTTCATCCCCTTCCAGACCCTTCTTTTTAAAAACAAAAAATTGTTTTGCTTCTTCATATTTTAAACATATAAACCTTGAACTTTGGAAACAGAACTATAAAGTTGGCTTAAAACCCCCACCCCAGCATTGAATTCCGCAAGACACTTATCCAACAACGAAAATGGTACTAGGGTGTCGGGTTGAGGTAATTAACTGGGTC
>JAGWEN010000190.1:0-101408 GCA_018703685.1 Orius laevigatus | reverse complement strand
TTGACTTTGAAGTTAACGTATTCAATATTAAGCTCCGCGCCGCAGGGGCTTATGTTAAGCATATCCCTTCAACTGACAAGAGAGGCCTTGTTTTCTCAAGATTTACTTAACCCTAGAGGGCGATTAAATTGTCCTATCGGAGAACCCTTAAGTTTTCGAGGGTGTCACATTCGAAAATTTCACAATAACTTTTAAGTTTTGATTTGTAGACCCTTCCGAAAAGTAGTTAGCAGGTGCCCTAATAGGAGTTTAGGCGCATAAATCATTCTGACGTGACTGTTTCCTTTCGATTTACACGATTCACTTTCCAACTCTTTTTTAAAGTGAAAATCGATTATTTCCCTAAAGTTTGTGATTTGGGGAAACTTATGAAAATCGTCCATATACCTTGAAGATTGTTATTGTATAAAACGTCTGAGAGGGTAAGTGGCATTGGTAACATAAAAGCCCGAACGGAAATAGGGTGCCAGAGGGGTGAAGGGATAGCTTTTAAAGCGATCCTCTAAACGGAAGTCAGGGGAAAGGGGTGGGGGGAGGGTGGGGGGACTGAGTATATATACGATTTCCGCTCTTTCGCTTTCTACCACATACGTTTTTCACGGGACCCTCAAAACATCAGCGCAAACTGAAAGGTGCTACATAAAGGGAGATAAAAATCAGATTTTGATTTTTGTTTTAAGTTCAATACGACTTAGGTCATTTCATTCGAGAGATAATATTATGAAACGATATTTGCATATCTTTTTAAGTAGGGAATACCTAGTTAAGGGTCTGGGGATGTTGAAGGGAATGGGGGAAGGTAGGGTACGTGATGGGATGTTGGGGAGTGGTAGGTGGTGGTGGAAGTGATGGGAGAGTGGTGTTAGGTGGTAGAATGTTATGGGTTGGTGGGGGAAGGAGATGGGAGGTAGGGACTGATTTAAGAGGTAGGGGGAGGCTTAGGAGGGTCGTGGAAGTGATGGGAGCGTGGTGTTAGGTGGTAGAATGTTATGGGATGGTGGGGAAGGATTTGGGAGGTAGGGCTTAGGATTGTTGTGAAAGTGATGGCACAGTGGTGTTAGGTGGTAGAATGTTATGGGATGGTGGGGGAAGGAGTTGGGAGGTAGTGGGAGGCCTAGGAGGGTCGTGGAAGTGATGGGAGAGTGGTGTTAGGTGGTAGAATGTTATGGGATGGTGGGGGAAGGAGATGGGAGGTAGTGGGTGGAATAGGAGGATCGTGGAAATGATTGGAGAGTGGTGTTAGGTGGTAGAATGTTATGGGATGGTGGGGGAAGGAGATGGGAGGTAGGGAAGGATTTTGGAAGTAGGGGAAGGCTTAGGAGGGTCGTGGAAGTGATGGGAGAGTAGTGTTATGTGCTATAATGTTATGGGATGGTGGGGAAGGAGATGGGAAGTTGGGGGAGGCTTAGGAGGGTCGTGGAAGTGATGGGAGAGTAGTGTTATGTGCTATAATGTTATGGGATGGTGGGGGAAGGAGATGGGAAGTTGGGGGAGGCTTAGGATTGTCGTGAAAGTGATGGCACGGTGGTTATGTTATGGGATGGTGGGGGAAGGAGTTGGGACCTAGTGGGAGGCCTAGGAGGGTCGTGGAAGTGATTGGAGAGTGGTGTTAGGTGGTATAATGGGATGGTGGGGGAAGGAGATGGGAAGTTGCGGGAGGCATAGGAGGGTCGTGGAAGTGATGCCACAGTGGTTTTAGGTGGTAGAATGTTATGGGATGGTGGGGGAAGGATTTGGGAGGTAGGGGGAGGTTTAGGAGGGTCGTGGAAGTAACGACCAGACCATACCAGGCCTTATTCCATCGAAAGAGAAAAATCGAACAAAAAAAAAGAGTCAATTTTATGTTCAAGAAAAATGGCTTCGTGTGGGCTAGCCGCAGATAAACCTTAACGGCAAATAGGGTGGTAAAAAACAAAACAAAATGGCCAAAATTTATGGGGGCAATCGAGACTAAAGGGAGACAAATCCCTGAGTGATGGAACATCGTGACTCTTTAACGGTTCTCCAGAGAACATGAAGGGACACACAAAAAAGAGACCAAGAGGGGAAGACATCCCTTTTCCGTAAAGGGCATGAATTATTCCATAGGAAGGTGAAACAATTACGAAAAGTCCTCGGATATAATGAAGTACGCCCATTAAAATTTATAGATATGAAACTCCCGGATTTCGGTGCATTAAGCCGTTTAGGTTTCTATGAAAAGGTCACGTTTTAATGGAATATAAATAGGTCGCTTTAGTTTCTTCCCGGAAATTTCGAGATATCACAAAAAGGCGAGAAAACCTCCAAACTAGATCCATCTAAGCTTCTTAAAATATTCAAATAAGGGCTCCTCCTTCGTCCTCAAAAATTCATAAGAGACCACAAACTTCTGATTGTGTTAAATTTAATTTTTTAAACAAACCTAAAGCGCTTTTAAAATGATGGAAGGGAAAAAAAATCCAAGATATCCACCCCATCATGAAAATAATGTTTTTCCCATATTCAAAGCACGTTTCAATCCATTACCGCTCCTCCTCTTCATGTTGAATTTTATCCGTTATTCGGGAAAGGAGTTATGATAATCCAACCCCCGTCTATATTGAATAAAAAGCTTTGATGACGTTTTTTTACTAAGATGCTCCGGATATGATGATGACACCCTCATAAATGGAAGATTTGGGTTGGAAACTGTTTCATATATTTATTTAAATAAATAACGCTTTTTTACATATATCGATTTTCGAATGATTTTTTTTGTCTGAGAAGTCCGAAAGGGACGTTTTATTTGCCTCGATAAATCACTCCCTTGTTTTTGAACTGAGCTGAGACAATATATGGTCGACCTTGGGCTCTAAGCTCATGAAACTGAAATTTATATCCCTAAAGGAAGCTTCGGCCGTAACAACATGACAGTTTTCTTTTAAAAGGAGTATATTAAAAGAAAAGATTTAGGAAGCAGCCGAGAGAAGTAGATGATGAAAATTATATCGAAAAAAGGAAAATGGAAAGGGAAAAGCCCAATTTTAGGGGTTTTCTCCAATAACTCGAAAACTACTCATCCTAGCGAAAAATTAACCTTATTCAAAATTAAAGCTCTTTAAATTTCCAGAAAAAAAGACTTAAATTTTTTTTCGCTGAGAGCTATATTTAGGAAGATATAGAGAGAATAAATTCTGTGTGAGCCCCCTCTATATCTCCTTAAGTATAGGTCCTAGCGACGTTTAAATCATTTTTGTAGGAAATTGTACAAGCTTTATTTTTTATTTAATCCATTTTTTCGCTAGGATATGTAGTTTTATAGTTATTTGCCAAAAACCTCAAATAGGGGGAGTAGCATTTGGTTTTTCCTAATTTTCGACTAAAGCTGTAAATTTCGAAAAATGAACTTTTTCTTGTTTTGACATATTTTGCCTTGTATAAACTTTTTTTTTACTTGTTGCATTCCATGCGTTTTTGGAGAGATGATCAACTATCAGAAGTGCTTTGATATCGACCCTAGAGTTGAAGTTGTTGCGGGTTGAGAGAGAAGAAAAAGTGGAAAAACTAATCAAAATTTTTTGCTAGAGGGACGTGCCAGTTCACAAAGAGCCCTCACCTCGGGGGTAACCTTTCTCGAAAGCGGTAACCCCCACCGAAATTCCATTATCTCGATTACGTGGGCTAAAGTGATGTAGCGTAAAAAAAGGGTGAACATATTTCAGGCTGAAAGGAGGGGGAAGATCATGTTTTTGAGCGTTTTAATAGGAAGTTAAGGGGGGAAGTGCGGGAAACTAAATGGGAGTTGTGAAAATCCTCTTACGGTTGATAATGCGTTGAGCCTAAAACGGAAACTAGAACGGTTGAGAGTTTTCAGGATGCGGAAGTCTGGCTTGTAATCAGAGAGTTTAAGCCACCCAACATGTCTTGTCTACTACCAATCGCTATCGATTTTCATTAAAAATAAGAGACTCGAAAATTCCTCCAACTCACTTTAAACTGCCCTCCACGCAATTTTCAATTAAAGCCTCGATTTTAGGAAGCAGCCGATCAGTTTTTCGTCTAACCTAAAGAATGTGGAAATTTTCTGTCCATTATTATTATTATTATTTTTTTTTTTTTTTCAAATTTAAGAAAAAATGGTAATCTTCGTAAGTATTGAAAAACTCAAAAGCCTCTAAGCCGAAAGCCTCCATGAGGACGGCCTCAATAGCCTGCTTTCCTCCGGAAATCTGCTAAAAACGATAAATTGTAATTTTACTTTCTAAAAACCTTAAATTCCGTCTGATAGGAGATTGGTGGGATTTTGTGGAATGTTTTGAGGTGGTCAAATGTATGGGAAGATACGGGAGAGTAGGGAAGGTGAGGGGAGAGTGGTGGGAGGTGATGGAATCGTGGGGGGGAGGTGTTTTAGGATCCAGGATGGTAGGGGAGGTGACGGGGAAGTGTTAAGAGGGTGGAGGGAGATTAGTGTTGTGATGGAATGGTCCTGGAGGGAAGGGGAGGTGATGGAATCGTAGGGGGAAGGTGGATGAGATAGTGGAGGTTCAAGGATGGTAGAGGAGGTGATGGGAAAGTGGCGAGAAGGAGGAGACTGGGGTAGAGGGGGAGAGTACAGGAGGGTAGGGGAGGTGATGGGAGAGTGGTGGGAGGTGATTGTTTAGGGTCCAAGAAGGTAGGGGAGGTGATGGGGAAGTGGTAAGAGGGTGGAGGGAGATTAGGGTTGTGAAGGAGGTGACTGGGGTAGAGGGGGAGAGTACAGGAAGGTAGGGGAGGTGATGGGGAAGTGTTAAGAGGATGGGGGGAGACTAGGGTTGTGAGGGAAGGGTCCAGGAGGGTAGGGGAGGATCAGGGAGAGTAGGGGAGGTGATGGAATCGTAGGGGAAGGTGTGGGAGATGTTTTAGGGTCCAGGATGATAGTGGTGGTGATGAGGAAGTGGTTAGATGGTGAGTGGACATTGGAAATTTTCTTTAAATAAAAAAGGAGTACTTGAAAAAAAAATTTCCAAACTAATCACGTGATACAACGGAAATCAATATCTTGCCTTTCCGGGCTCCCGAATCTCCATTAACCCATTGTTCAATGTTGACACAGATATATTGTTCGCAAACAATGGGAAGTCTCCTCCTACCTTTCCCGTCAGATACTGAACGTTTTCATACTGTTTTATGAGCGGGCATTTTTAAGCTAATTAAAAGATGAAACATGATATTTAAAAATGAAAAAGGATAGTTTCAAATGTTCAATATGGGAGTTTTAGGGTCGTAATATTTGGGGAGATGGGAATCGACAAGGAGCCTAAGGGAAAGCTGACGTAAGACTACCCTCCGGGGAAATTCCCCCGAGCTTGGTCGAAGGTGAGCAGATATGCCCCGTTACCCGATGCATCATTCATGATGAATCTACATAAAAGCGCGGATCTCCTTTCCCATCCATTGACCCCCCTCCCCTTTACCATGCATGCTTTCCTTCCATATTTTCTTCAACGTAATGTGAACCACGCAATCAATCAAAGTCTTCAAAAATCGAGATAAACCTCCGAAAATCAGAGGATGAAATTATAATTTTTGAAAATGAAACTTTACAATTGAAATTTACAGTTTACTTCAAGGTTAGCAAAATGAGAAAACCTCCCTCGGGACAAAAATAAATGTCGGATCATCTATTTCCGGAGGTTTTCCAATTTCAACCTTTTCCTCCTCGCCATCGCCACTTTACTATATCTCAAAGATAACTTTTCGCGACGAACATTCAAGTCGGAAAATTAATAGAGAAGACCGGAGACTGTCGGAAAGGAAGGGGTAGGAATTTTCAATTAGATAGAAAGGGGAGGTTTTCGCTGAAGGGTCTGAAAGGGAGAGGGGGAGTGTTGAGGAATAGGACTGCCCCCTTCTCCCAATATAGGCCGCTAATGAGGAGTCAGTTTTATGAATTGCTGACGCCTGAATGCCTTCACTTCAATATATTGAACCCTTCTAACTCCCCTTTATTATTTCTCCCCATTTTTATTAATTAAAAAAAAAGTGAAAATAACTATTTTTAAAAACAAGAAACGAGTGAAAAAAGAAATTTCTAAGAAACTGATTTATCGGTAACGGAAGGGGGAGCGGTCGTTATAAATCACGGTGACCGCCAATGAGTAGAATAGAGCCTCGGGGGTGGCTAACAGCCCTCTCCATTCATCCCTTTGTCACTATTTATCATCTACGGACGGTTGAGTCTTATATAGGCTTTTCTTTTGACGTTTACCTACTTATAAATTTGTTGTGTACACTTTTTAACGACTTATCTGAAAAAATGATTAATTCCTTTTTTTTATTCAATGTCATATTCGCATGAAAAATTAGTTTGAAATGGTAAAACAGTCGTTTATTGACGAATATCAGTCTGGTTACTGATTGATTAAATCTGATATTAGAGGTCTGGTCTGGTAGTTATGGAAGTGGAACCCCAAAAATGGGAACTTTCTCAAAAAATGGTTTCTTTTTTTTATTACAAACCTGTTCATCTTTTCCCTATCCTTTCTTCATATTTTCTTCCCACGGATTACCCCATTTTACGTACTTTATTTATTTCAACTTACCCCCTCAGCTTATCTCCTCTCTTTAACCAACCCAGCTTACCTTCTTTCTTTATCCCCACTTACGCCATATCTTTACCAGAAGTTAGCTCCTAATAATACCCCAACCTAACCCCTCTGGTTTACCCCAAGTTATCTTTTTACCTTTTACCTTTTTTTTACCTTTCTTTACCTTTTTCCAACTTAAATTTCGAATTACCTCCAGTTTTTTTTTTTTTTAAACCCACCCTTTTCTTTTCCTCTAACTTATTACCCACTCATACCCTCCACTCATAACCCCATTTTACCTAGTTTCATTATTCCAAATTACCTCTTTTTACCCCAGCTTATTTCCTCTTTTTATCCCAACTTACCCCCTAATGTTACCCCAACCTACCCCCTCTGGTTTGCCTCAAGTTGCCTACTTTCTTTACCTTTTTTTTAACTTACCTTTCCATTTACCTCCTATTTTCTACCCTTTCTTTTCCCCCAACTTACCCCTCTCATTACCCCATTATATCTAATTTCATTATTCCAACTTACCTCTCTTTACCCCAGCTTACTTTCTCCCTTTAACCCCACTTACCCCATCTCTTTGCCAGAACTTACCTCCTAATATTACCCCAACCTACCCCCTCCGTTTTGCCACATGTTGCTTCCTTTCTTTACCTTTTGCTAACTTAAAATTCCAATCACCTCCTATTTTTAACCCTTCCTTTTCTTTTCCTCAGACTTACCCCCACTCATTACCCCATTTTAACTAGTTTCATTATTCCAAATAACCTCTTTTTACCCCAGCTTATTTCCTCTTTTTATCCCAACTTACCCCCTAATATTACCCCAACTTACCCCCTCTGGTTTGCCTCAAGTTGCCTCCTTTCTTTACATTTTTTTAACTTACTTTTCCAATCACCTCCTATTTTTAACCCTTCCTTTTCTTTATCCCCACTTACCCCATCCCTTTACCCGAACTTACTTCCTACTTTTAACCCAACCTACCTCCTATGGTTAACCCCAAGTTGCCTCCTTTACTTTTTTCCAACCTACCTTTCCAATTACCTCCTATTTTTAACCCTTACTTTTCTTTTCGCCCAACTTACCCCAACTCATTACCCCATTTTACCTAGTTTCATTATTCCAAATTACCTCTTTTTACCCCAGCATATCTCCTATTTTTATCCCAACTTACCCTCTAATATTACCCCAACGTTTTAGATTTTAGATAAGGTAAAGTTTTAGATCTACCAGAACTTACCTCCTACTTTTAACCCAACCTACTTCCCTCTGGTTAACCCCAAGTTGCCTCCTTTACTTTTTTCCAACTTACCTTTCCAATTACCTACTATTTTTAACCCTTCCTCCTCATTTTTTCCCCAACTTACCCCCACTCATTACCCCATTTTAACTAGTTTTATTCCAACTCCCTTTACCCCATCTTATCTCCCCTCTTTATCCCCACTCACCCCATCTCCTTACCAGAACTTACCTCCTAATATTACCCCAACCTACCCCCTCTGCTTCATTTTAAAACCGACGTTTTCCTAGGAGTATTCTTTCAAATTAGGTTGGTACTATTGGTTTCGATCACACTTGATTGAACGTTTCGGGTAAATTCGAAATTGGAAATGTTTATTGGATAAGTGCAAGTCTGGTAGCAGACGGGAGAAGGGCGGAATCTAATAAAAACAAGATCGTAACCGAGTGTTATAAACTCCAGTTTAACCTCCAGAACGAAAAGGGAAAAAAAATGGAGTAAGGGGAAGATAACCCAGGGACTTCCCTTTTTGTCAGAGATTAATATCTAATTTGTACAAACCGCAATCTAGATTCAATTCCCGAGCGAAAGTAATTAACTTCTGTTTGCTTTTCCCTTCCACCCCCCTCTTGCAGACTAATCATAAACTTATTTTAACTTTTAAGGGGGAGCAGTGACAAAAATTAAATTCACGAGCGGTTACCTTCGGGTCCATTATATCTCGGGATTATTACCTGGATAAATTGAAACGCTGATGTCGCCCTTTTTTGTCCGGAAGAATTTTTATTTCTTTGATTTCCCGGCTAAACTTTGTACTTGAGGTTAAACCCCTTTTGTCTCGGAAAGTGCGCCTATTTAGGCAAATTGATATTTACCCTAAAACCGTCCGAAACTTTCGCCGAGACAGAACGTCCCGAGAGCGTAGTTCCTTCAATCGGAGTTGCCTTGGGGATGGAGGTTTCATCCTTTATAAGCGGTTAGACTCCATTCCGAAACTTGGAAACCCAACACGAGAAGAGTTTAAAACAGCAAACGGTTATTGCTTTTAATTAACGTTTTCGCCGGACTTTCGCAAAATTCCAAGACAATACCCTCGATTGTTAGACCCGAAACCGTTTAATTGGCCCCGATCCATCAATTAATTTCCCAAACGTCACCATCGCTTCGGATTTAACTAAAATTTGAGAAAGTGTCAGAATAATTAATTGACCCAAAATGTTTAACGACCATATTTCAATCTAAAACCATCGGCTTATTTGTTTAACGTACCAAACAATTTACCGGACGTATTTAAATTAGCAAGGTCAATAATTTTCAATATAATGGAGCCCTAATTTTATCAGAAATCTTTGTTATTTAAACAATTTATAGGGAAGGAAAGGGGCTAAAGAGGAAGTGGAGGTGTATTGGAGGAGATATCAATGTGCTGTTGCAAATTTCAGTTTTGAAGCAATTTTGACCTTTGCTTTTTTGACAATAATTTTCAAAGATTCATGGGAAGTCACCGAATGAAGGGTTTAATGCTTGCAGTTTTTTAAAACTGAGGAAAAATAAAGAGAAGTGTCATTCAGAACAGGGAGATTTTAAAATAATTGTTTCCCTCGACGAGAGGCCCCCGCAGGTTTTAGCCCGGCTACGACCTGCGAAATCGAATCAGACGAAGCGGCGGGAACGAGGGAAAGGGAAAATGTTGACATTTAATTTCGTAAGGTCTGCCGCGTAGTGAGGCGCAACCTCCACCATCATCCCCTCCACCGCCATCACGCTATCTCCAAACAAGAGTGTTGATTCAGGCGGTTTTAATACAGGCGGTGAAGCCGATTTCAAACCACCCCCTTCATCGAATTCCAAGCCTTTTTTTTATCTCTCCCACGTCCCATGCACGAGAAGGAAAAAAATTTATAGAAAAACTCACGATACAAAAATATTGCTGAACAACTTTTCAGGACTTTTATATTTTTGTGTCCCTTTGTTCTATGGTATAAAAAAGGTCTGGTCTGGCCCAAAATCTATATTTTTGGTTGGGCGGAACACTGCCACGTCCTAGATATACTCTATGAACGCTTATAAAACTGTGTTTCCTAAATGTCCCAAAATTCGGCCAAGGAAAAATTTCTCAAATTTTCACAAAATTCACGAATTTTCACAAAACTCACGAATTTTCACAAAACTCACGAATTTTCACAAAATTCACGACTTTTCACAAAATTCGCGAATTTTCACTAAATTCACGAATTTTCACAAAATTCGCGAATTTTCACTAAATTCACGAATTTTCACAGAATTCACCAATTTTCACAAAATTTTACAAAACTCACAAAATCTCAAAATTCATCCTTAGAAAAAAATTCTCCGTGAGAAAACGAAGAAACGAAACTTTTTATCCGAAAAAGCGTGGCGAGGGCTAAACTTAACGTAAAATTGGCCGGAAAAGCGAGAGGCTAACCATCCTCAAGTTAAACTACGAACAAAACCTAAGTGGATTAAGTCCATTGTAGTCATGCTTCCGTTTCCCAAGGGTCCCAGCCCCCTTTACCCTCGCTACATCGCCTCAAAACTTGCCCATTTTAAACAAAGAGGCTTTTCCAATCAAATTTTATTTCGTATAACCGAGTTGATTATTTAAATTTTCATCACACGAAGAAAAACATCTTGAAGGTAAAGAAACAAAAGAAAAACAAGAAAAAAAACTTTACGGTTTATTCAAATTTTCTTAATATACCTAACAACGTCAGCCTTCCCAAGAATGGTTTACATTAAATTATGGGTAATCTAGAAAACGGTGAAAGGTGGTCCAGAGGAGAAATTTAATAAGTCCAAGTCCTGTTTTAAAAGCAAAAAATTCCGTTTTTATCTCAGAATACATTAGTTTTTCCAGCTCATTTAGGGCAAGAGAAAGGTAAAAAAAAAATTGAAAAAACTTTATGCAAATATCATGATTGACGTTCGTAACAAAAAGAAGGGTCGAGTGTACACACACAAAAAAAAACGAGGGGGAGGAAAAAAATAGGAATAGAAAATGAGACAGAAGAAAGGCGTCTGATATATGGGAGATAGCGATGATTGACGTCTTGTATCGCGTTAAACTTCGACTACGTCGTTTAAACTTCGTTTTTGTCCCTCTCGAGATTCGCCTCGTTTTAAGAAAAGACGTCTCTTTTAGATCAAACGCTTTATTGCACATGCGAGCATAATGTTTCCCAATTTCACTATTTCCTATTTTCCTTTTTTACGATTATTGATAGGTAGTACATTTTGCTATTTTTTTAAATATTGTAAATTTAATCCTTTATTTGAGATGCTCTCTTTTCAAAATAAACGTCTTCATCAAAAACTGTGAAAATTATGGGTATGTTGTGGTGGGGGGAGGGTCAAAGAGGGTAGGGGAGGTGATGAAAGAGATGGGGAGATTATGGGAGGGACGAACAGGTCAGAGTAGGGCGTAATCGAATTACAATATAATTGTATTAATAATTGAATTACAATGTATTGTAATCGAATTACTTTTAGGTATAGTAAGTAATTGAATTACATTGTAATCGAATTACTTTTTATAGTAAGTAATTGAATTACATTGTAATCGAATTACTTTTTATAGTAAGTAATTGAATTACATTGTAATTCAATTACATTGTAATCGAATTACTTTTTATAGAAAGTAATTGAATTACATTGTAATTCGATTACATGTAATTTGTAATTAGATTACATTTTCAATGGGAGAGGTGGGGAAGGTGATGGGAGAGTTGTGGTGGAGGTGGGAGGGTTGAAGAGGGTAGGGAAGGTGATGAGAGTGGCTTAGATGGGGTGAGGATCGAAGGGGGGTAGGTAAGCTTCGAAGATGGCAGGAAAGGTGATGAGATAGTTGGGGGAGGCGATGGCTGTAGGTTTATGGTGAATGGGACAGTGGGAGTTGGTTGGATAAGGCCATATTCTCAGGTGGTATTTGGTATTTGTGGAGAGGACTGTAGAGCCCCTAATTTCTTAGAATATTTGAGTTTTGGGGTTCCACCTCCACATGCGAATTTCCTATGATAGACGACTTTTATACACATTTTTAAATATTTATGTGAATAAAATATAGAAGAAAAGAAAAGTAGGTTGCGGCGAAGTGTTTATTTTGGTCCTTATCTCGGACGTAGAAGCCCGAGGGGCACTCCGGAAAGGGGAAGGGGAGGCCCGAGGCGGTAAAATTGTGTTGACCGTGCAACACGGGGAGGGTCTTATCCTAAGAAAAGCTGACCCAAACAATTTGCATTTGAACCGCAAACGCTTCCTTTAGAGGGGTGGAAAAAAATGTCGGAAGCCTAAAATTATATCGGAAAAAAGGATCAGACGAAGGAAGATAAACAGTTTTACAATATTTATCAAACATATTGCTGGTCGAGGTTAATAAAACTTTTTTCCACTTCCTACACCGACTACGGGAGACATATACGTTAAACTTTCCAACTCGCACAGTTAGGTATAATTGCGGTATATTCCCTCGAAACTTTTAGCCCCTCTCCTTTTTTTTCTTTCTTCAAAAAATATTGGGTTATTACCGTAAATATTTCCTAAATTGGGCTATTTATCGCTGATCGGGCCACTTCATATTCTATTGTTGCCATATTGGACGATTTACCATGGATTAGGATACAGTAAACTGCCTATTTCTGCCAAATTGGGCTATTAGTTGTGGATGGGGCTACTTTATATTCAATTGTTGCCATATTGGACGATTCACCGTGGATTGGGCTACAGTAAACAGCCTATTTCGGCCAAATTGGGCTATTATTCGTGGATTGGACTACGTCCTATTATTTTTTTTTGTCATATTGGACGATCTGCCATGGATTGGGCCTCATTACAATGTTTATTGTTAGATTGGGCAATTCATCATTAATTGCCTTATGCCCTCGTTTGTAGCTAGATATGAGAATTTATCACAAATTTTCTAGTAGAAACATGCGAAGCGAATCTAAATCCGTAAAAAATGGGTCGAAGTCCACTTTATGCTTTTGTCCAATAACAATTTATTGGTCTGAAGTAGTTGCCTTGGAAACCATTATAGTATATCCGATTCTGGATAAAAGCATAATAATATTGAATTTGATCTCTGTATATTTTTATAAAGTAAAATAAAAAAATAAAAAATCACTGAAAATAAAATAAAAATTATTTGAAGTAATAATAATTTTCAAATAAAAAAAAAGGTTTATTATTTTCTTTTGTTACCAATTCCGGTAAAGTTATTTACTTTAAAAGGGTAAATTTAATCGAGAGAGAGGAAAAAAGCGGATGGAAACAAAAGAAATTCGATCAATGAAAAAAGAGAACTCTTTTTTTTTCGAGGGACGAATTAATTCTTAAATGTAACATTAAACGGACGTTCGATTGTTGTTTTGAGCGATAACAGGTGGGTGAAGACTTCGCCATTGTTATTCAATCATAATGCCTTTGGGACTAAGAATTAATTGTTTACCCCTTAAGTCGAAATTATTCATACAATGAAAAGGGGGGGGGGTTTAAGGGGGTCGATTTTAAGGGACAGGAGAACACTATCGATTCAACGATAATAAATTGTTCATTTTCTAAACAGAAACCGGTCGCACACTATAAGAATAGACTCTTAATTAAGATGCTGATAGTCAATTTAAAAGCGAAGAAGCTTTTAATAGATAAAGGCAACATAGCCTAACTCGATTTTCATTTAAAAAGTTAATAAATCCACCTAAAATATACACGAAGTGCGACGGGGGGATATTAGTAGTTTTTAAACATATTAAAATGTTAGGTTGCTAGAATACTGTATAGTTAAGTGGTAATTTTTTGAGTAATGGTTCCATTTGGGGGTGATGTGGTAAACGGAGGGGAATGGATATAAAAGGGGTATGGGAATGGGAGGAAATCTGGGGGGGGGGATGAGATTATGTAAGGGTATAATTATTAATGGTTAATTTGTTCGGCTGATTAGGATTAACCAGGAGTTTTAAAACTGTGGTATTTTGCGGGTAATAAAAGTTACGCTTAACGAGTGTAAGTTAGAGTAAATAGTGGGGTTAGATGTGGTTAGATATAGTAGATAAGTTGAGGGGGGGGGAGTGTTAAGGAGGTAATGAGAGGGGAGTAGGCCTACGATTGGGCGGAGCTAATGAAATGGGAGAGGGTAAGTTGTGGTTAAATAGAGTAGGAAAGTTTTCGAGGGGGGGAGAGTTAAGTTAGTGGTAATGATGGGGGGGGGGTTGGCCTACGATTGAGGGAGTTAATGAAATGAGAGGGGGTAAGTTGTGGTTAAATAGAGTAGGAAAGTTTTCGAGGGGGGAGAGTTAAGTTAGTGGTAATGATGTTGGCCTACGATTGGGGGAGTTAATGAAATGAGAGGGGGTAAGTTGTGGTTAAATAGAGTAGGAAAGTTTTCGAGGGGGGAGAGTTAAGTTAGTGGTAATGATGGGGGGGGGGTTGGCCTACGATTGGGGGAGTTAATGAAATGAGAGGGGGTAAGTTGTGGTTAAATGGCGTGGTGATATTTGGGAATAAAGATTAGAGGTATTTTTGGTAAGGAGGGGAAGTAAGTTAGGCTTAACTATAACACTATGGTGGGGGGGGGTAAGTTAGAGTAATGAGACCCATAAATTAAGGTTCAAATACTTATAGTGGGTAAGTTGGGTTGAAATAGAAGATGTTATTAGTAGGTATTGAGAGGTTGTAAGTTAGGCATAACGATGGTGAGGACTTAGGCATCACTATGGTGTAGCCGAGGGGAGGGAATAAGATTACCGAGACTCGCAAGGGTTAAGCAAAATGGGTAAGTTGGGGAAAAAGAAAGGAGGTAATTTGGAGGTAAGTTGGGAAGATATTGTTATGCTTAATCGTGCGTGAGAATTGCGGCCTTTTTGAAATGTGAGGGTGAGTTAGGGGGAATAGAGTTGGGGTGTGCTAAGAGTTGGAGGAATGGGGGGATGAGTTACTGAAAGTAGGGGAATTAGTGGAGTTGAAAGAGGTTAGTTGGAGGATAGTTTTTGAGAGATTCCTGAGTAGTTGGGGGATACTTTGGGAAAGTTAGAATTTTACTATCCAATCAACCCAATAGAACTTTATTATGGAGGGAGGTTTTGGTGAACAGTCCTATTTGGGGAAAGTCAGAGGATCAGTTTCATGCCCCCTTTTGGAACAACCCTCAGGGTTATCGAGTAAGAAAGGATAACATAACCAATAGTAACCTAATTGCGTGACTGACAAAAGTTGACTACTTCATAATTTATAATTTTATTAGTTGCATTATGTTTGATTTAATAGTCCATTTATAAATAAATATTTCAGCATTGTTTAAAGCATAAAATACCTTTGAAAAGTACGATTACATCAAATAATTAATGAAAGGGAATGTTCAATTTGGGAAGGGAGTAAATAAAGGCTTCATATGGGGTTCCTAATGAAAAAAATATACGCGAACAAAATGGTTTTCTGACAGATAGGCGAGCTTCGTTGAGCAAAAGTGGTTTGGATAAAGGATTGGACGGGGTGGAAGAGAAGGGCTGATTAATTCTTTGATAAAAGGACGGAGGTCATTACCTTTTCTCAAGGGACGAGGAAATTGAAAAGAAGAGTGATTGCGAGAAAAGCTAATGCTTCCACATCACGCATCTATACCGATATTCGGTCAAATTCCGTCACTGTGACGTCACGAAATGTCATGCCGTCTTTATGATTACAAAATTGATTAATTAGGGCAACGTCTTGAAGTGAAAAATCGCCATAAAAGGTGGAAAAACTTAATGTTAACAAGTTGAGAGGAGATTCGCGGTAAACTGAAAGCTTAGCCCCCCTCCCCCCGCCTACGTTTTTATCCTCTGGCAATTTAAAAGGCCGGCTACCACGCACCTACTCAATCTCTTCCTGACAACTTGATTGAGCTTCAGAGTGTGAAAGGGACGGAGGGTCCACGGATGAAAAAGTTTACCGAAACCTTCTATCCCCGTTCACTTTTTACGCTCCGTTTTTTCTCATTTAAAACGTTCCCTGCGTTTTTCCCTCGACGTTTATACCTTTATTTTAATCTAAACATATTGTTTCTATTGAAGTTAGTCCATTCGAAAGGTTCCGTTCATCCTTGAGTGATTTAACTCTAGAATGGTCTTTGAAGAGATTTAAGCTCGTTCACCGAACGACCTACGGCTGACCAAAACTATTCAAAGTCCTTTAGAGAGCATTCTCGAAAGGCTCTGTTCTAAAACGAGTCGGCTTTTATTAAATATCGGAGGGAAAGAATGGAGTGGATTCTCTTTTGTTGTTTGATCCTTCTGAAAACCGAGTCAAAATAATTCCGCCATTTTTTATGGCCGCGAAACTTCCCAAAAAAGAAGGAAAAAAGGAATCTTTTTATTAAAAAATCAAAATTGTTTTTTGCATCCTACATAGTAATATCGTTTGATATTTTCTATGATCCCTAAAAGAAAATCGGTGTTTGATACATTATTTTGGGTTATTCAGAAACAAAAGATCTAAAATGGCGTTTTTTCAGTTCCCTTTGGACCTATCGACTTGAAATTTTTAGGGCTTAATTTAAGTTCTAAGAAAAACCACATTAACCCTTTTTTCAACCTTTAAAATAAGCATAACTTCGACTTCCCAGGACTTGCCGTTTTCCTGTCAAATTCAAAAATGTCGCACAGCGAGGAAGGAGGCAAAAACATGGATTTAGAACTACCTAAAGGTCCTAAAAAACATGAAATTGTGTTTGTTTTTTTTTAAATAAAAGGAAACTTTTTGACCTACTTTAAAAACGTGGAAACTAATTTTCTAAAATAGTTCCATTCTGCCCTTTTTACCATTTCCAATCAAGCTAACAGCGATTTCTCTGAAATTAGGAAAGTATCTTTTATTCAAAACTCAGGATTCAAAAATCAAAAAAAAATTTCTTTTTGTATTCCGGAGGAAAAAAAAAAAACCTTTTTTTTTTTTATGTTGAACAACATAAACTTGAATCGCTATTTCGAGTCGGATCCTATCGGAGGTTATTTGTTTGGACAAGATGCAAGGACATGATATGCATAATAAGTAGGATGTAGAACGTAAGGGTAAAGTAAGGTCTTGTGTACACAATCAGGGAAGTTTGAAGTTCTCAAATGAGCATTTCAATGAAACTTAACTGGTTTAGCTACTAGATCCTAGTTTTTGCAACAATCCTTCCAAATGCTAAAATTCGTTTTTCAATGATTTGTGAAAAATTAAAGGTTAAGGAAAAACTTTCTCAATTTGGTAAAAATTGGATGTTTTCGACCGAAATATCCATTTTTTTGTGGGGCAGAACGCTGCCGCTCTCCTAGCCGTAACCAGGGGCGGACTGGCCCGGGGGGGAGGGGGGTGGACAGAATCCCCACCGCCGAGAATACATAGAGGCGCCCCCCCTCCGGGTGTTTTTATTTTTTTCTTCTTTTTTTTTCTTTTTAGCGTTATTTTTGCTCAGTGGCTCCCAAACTGGAGGCGCAGGGGGGCGTAAGCTGTTCCCAGGGGGGTGTGGGAAAGCTCAAGATTTTTTTTGTGTGCAAACATCCCCAAAAATTATCCTCAAAATCAACATTTGTAAAGCCTAATTTTCGTCAAAAAAAAAGTTAAATTAAAAAAAACCTCGAAATCAACATGTGTGAAGCCTAATTTTCGTCAAAAAACCTCAAAATCAACATTTAAAAGCCAAATTTTCGTCAAAAACCTCGAAATCAACAAGCCAAATTTTTGTAAAAAACCTCAAAATCAACATTTTTAAAGCCTAATTTTCGTCAAAAAACCTCAAAATCAACATTTAAGAAGCCTAATTTTCGTCCAAAAACCTCAAAATCAACACTTTTAAAGCCTAATTTTGGTCAAAAAAACCTCAAAATCAACATTTAAGAAGCCTAATTTTCGTCAAAAACCTCAAAATCAACATTTAAAAGCCTAATTTTGGTCAAAAAACCTCAAAATCAACACTTTTAAAGCCTAATTTTGGTCAAAAAAAACCTCAAAATCAACATTTAAGAAGCCTAATTTTCGTCAAAAAAAAACCTCAAAATCAACTTTAAATTGGAAATTTTTTGTCTAAAAAGTCGAAATCATAGTTATAAGAGCAAATTTTTTTTCTCAAAAAATCTCAAAATCAACGTTTTAAATGCAATTTATTTTGTCAAAAACCTCAAAATCAACATTTTAAAACCCAAATTTCATTAAAAAACCTAAAAGTTAACATTAAAAACTTTAGGGGGGGGAGGGGGGCAAAGGTTTTAATTTGTTTAAAAGGGGGGCGCACTGTGAAAAAGTTGGGAACCTCTGTTTTTACTGAATATATTTTCTAAGAGCCAATGTTCTGTCAAAATTTTCTGCGCCCCTCCCTCCCCCCCCCCAACCGGGCGCCCCCTTAACTGAAAACCCACCCACACCCTAAGGTCCCAGTCCGCCCCTGGCCATAACCTCCTAAGGCCCTATTATGGTGAACTTTATTTTTGTAAAATTTAAACATTCTTTCATGTCTAAAAAAAGCTTTTTTCTGCCTTTTTCTTCAGCTTTGTCAAATCCTAAATGTTTCAGACGTTTTCTGTTTTCATGTTCACACAATATCCTTTAAAAAAATCCATGAATAATTTAATTTTGGGCAAGAAAGAACGTCGGCGTCTTATCAGATTGGTACAACGCACACAATGAGATTGTCACTCAAAAAGCAAAACTCGATTCCCGACATCATTTTAATCTCAACTCCACCTTTAAAAGAACCATATTTATGTTTATTCTACGTGCTCTTTACCTCAACTTTTGATTAACAGACTTAAAAGTTGAAATCTTTCGAGATAAAAGTGTTTGCTATACAAAAGGCGTAGAATATAAATCCAGCATTTTTTGTAATGACGGAAAAGATAAGGTGGAAGAAGCGACTTTAAGAATGCGAAAAAGCCTGACAGGTGTCCGCCAGTTGTGATTTAAGTCCTCTTTTATTTTATAATTTATTTTCCTTTTTCAAAACCTTATTGTATTTTTGTTAAAAATGAGCGATTAAACAATAAAACCGGAAGACGTAACAGAGGATGAAGGTTAAATGGTGGGATCAGGAGGGGTAGATTTGAATCCGGTGTAATCCCCCGAGGCTTTTGTCCAATTTGTGAGCCCTTCCTTTTTTACCGAACGATAATTCGATATTATTTTTAAAAAAGTTTAATCATTTTAAAAATTGTAATAGAAAATGTTCTCCTTTACATTATTCATCGTCGGAAAACTGGAAAACAAACTGAATTTGCAATATGAGATTTACTGATGAAGCACCTTGAGGCCGAAACCTTTTTGCATCTACATAAAATTACCGTCGGAAATTTTTAAAAAATGGAATATATTTTTTTGATCTTTCAATTTTCTGGGATTCGTCGTTATTTTTTAGCAGATTCCCAAAGGAAAAGAGGCTATTGAGGTCGGTGCGATATACAGTGACTAGAGACGCAAGTACATAATCGTGATGAGGGCGTTCTGGGGATGCACAAATTATCGTGGCGAAGAATCGTGCGCGAATTCTCGGGACAGCACCTGAAGGGATAACGACGTAAAATTTGTCAATGGCAATCGGTTAAACTGAGTTTAATGTATTTATAAGTTTGTGGGAGGCGTGCAGCTTAAACGGCATGGCAGGTGTTGCACAGTTATCGATTTTAAGTTTGTACAATAAGGGTGGGCCTTATCCACCTGTAGGATAAAATGGGGGAATCGCTTTCAAAAGTTCATCAACTCTTTTCTATTAAAAATTTGTGTAGTCGAAAAGATCTTATAATTAGAGGGTTCCTATAATTATAATCTTGAGGTTTTAAATTAAGGTGACATGCTACTCAATTTCAGAGTTACCCCAACCCCCTTGGCTGACGGCAATGCCGACGCCAGAAAAAAAAGAAAAAAAAAATCCTAACTAACATCTACCAGTTAACCATACTAGCCAAGCTAAAACATAATGCCTACCTTTCTCCGGTTATCCCAACTCCGTACTACAGTTACCCAACTACCTCCCTCAGTGACCCCAAAAACCTTCCCCAGTCCAGTGACCCGAATTAAATCCCATAGTTACCAAAACTACCTCCTCTAGTTACCCAATTTACCACTCCCAATTACCCAAACTACCTCTATCAGTTGCCCACAGTACCTATCCAATTAGGTACACCAAGTACTCCACCAGTTAACCAAACTACCACCAAAATTACCGTATTTACCTAACTCAGTTACCTTTATCTGAGTTGGGGGGGAACCTCTGGCTTTCCCAGTTATCCCAACTACCTCCCCCGTGACCCTAGTTACCCCAATTACCTCACTAAGTGACCCACACTACCTCCCCAGTAAGCCCAGCACCCCACCCATCACACCACCACTGACCCTAAATACCTTATCTAGTGACCCCAATTATGTATTACAATTAACCAAACTCCCTCCCCCTGTTACCCAAATTACTTCTCCCCAGTTAAACTACCTAACCTCAGTAATCATAATTACCTACCCTAGTTACCAAAACTACACCCCAGTTACCCAAAATACCTCCTCAGTCACCCAAACTACCACCGCAGTTACCCCAACTTCCTCCTCACCTACCCCAACTACCTACAGTTACCCAGACCAATTCCCCAGATAACTCAAGTTCCAACCCCCTCACCACCATTTCAATAACGTTCAACGTTCATTCCTTCATACCCCTAGTTACACAAAGTGGGTTACTCATTCAACAAGTTTCTTTTTTCGCCTAATTCGTTGGTTGACTTAGAAACATCTCAATATTTCTAGATTATTTTGAAAAAATTTACATTTCTTTAGTTTTTGGTGCTGGAGTGAAGGCTATTACTCCTATCGAAACCAGTTTAGGTTCGTTTTAAAATTAATTGATTACCGACATCATTTTTTCCTCATGCAATAGCTTTGGTTTTTGAGCAAAAAATTGATGTCCAAATGGTTGGTTTCCTTGAATCGGATTGAAAATAAAGTTATGAAAAAATTTTCCACTTTTTTTATGATACCGGTTTGGATATTCATTATAGCCTTTGTTTACGGTCCGGCATCACCCATTTTCATATTTTAAACTGGTCGTTGAGCACGTTTTTTTATACCGCTCTGTTGACCGAGGGTGGGTTAATTTAATCCAGTGTCACCCACTTCACAAGTACCTCGAGTTCTGTCTAAAAGCCCCCCTCCCCTCCCCAACCTTCCACTCCCTTCCCCACCGCCTTTCTCACACACACGATGACGCTCTGATGTTTTCCTACGGCTCGACCACAATCCCCCGACTCTTTACAAAGTCTATTTAACGGGGCGACCCCTCTTGAAAATTAGTTTCGACCTATTAGCATTTCAGTCGCTTTTCTGGGTTAAGGTGATATTAAGGGAAAAAACTTTGACTTTGAATAGGAAACGGCGATAAAGACTTTCAGACTGATTTATCTCACCCTCTAAAGTATTCACAAGTTTGCGTTTGGAGGTTCTGACGTCATAAGTAGCCCTTCTCTAAATACCCTCTAAATAAAGGCCTGGTACTTATGGAATTGGAACCCCCAAAACCAGAGGTTCCCAACGTTTTTCACAGTGCGCCCCCCCCCCCCAAAAAAAGGGGGATGTTAATTTTGAGGTTTTTAAAGAAAATTGGGCTTTAAAAATGTTGATTTTAAGGTTTTTGACGAAAATTTGGCTCTTGAAACCTTGATTTTGAGGTTTTTGTCGTGTCTCTTAAAACTTTGACTTTGAGGTTTTTGGACGAAAATTGGGATTAACAATTAATGTTGATTTTGAGGTTTTTGACGAAAATTTGGCTCTTAAAACCTTGACTATGAGATTTTTGACGAAAAATGTCTCTTAAAATGTCGATTTTAAGGTTTTTGATGTACACTGCCTAATATAACCCCTTGAGGTTGGGGGCAGTATAAAAAAAAAATTTTTTTTTTTTTATAAAAAACACCCTGTAAATATGTTCAGAAAGAATTGAAAAACTTAATTTTTGGAGGATATTTGATTTTTTTCGTAAAAATCAGCATTTTTCTACCAGTCTCCATTTTTCGTGAAAGTTAAAAATGTTAAAAACAAAAGCTTTTCTTACAAAGTTGTTGAATCGAAAAAAAGAAAAACTGTTAAAGGGATAGATTTTATCTTTTAGTATCCCTGAAGAGTAGAATAACGTTTTCGGAAAGGCGTTAAAGCGAGGGTGTTGAAGAAGCATTCAGGGTAATGGATCCTAAACATTTTCCGACTCAGGGTTTCAGTTGAGGCAGTAATCCCTCGCCTTTTCTTAGGGAAAACGACTGTTAAATACTTGAACGCAGTAAAAGCTACGCTATTAATAAGGATTAATACGAATAGAGGAGGAAAAAGTAAAGAGGTCGTCCAATTTTATTATTCCACGACCCATAAGCAAATTCGCAATAAACCCGTTTGAGATTTAGATGAGGAGGGAAAGATGTACGTAAAAAGGATTCCGAAACGGTTATTGCTCTTATATCGAAGACTTTCTTTCCAATCTCCATTTTAGATTTAGTCTTTGAAATATTTATGACGAACCCGCAGCGCTTTGCGCGGTCATTCGTGAACGATGAGCCTTTTTAACTTACCCATGATAACCCGGGAGCGAAACGAAAATTAGCTTCTGAAATGAACGTCCAGGTGCCTATGAAAGTGATCGTAAACTTTACATTCTGTTCTGTAGGCTATGAAGAGTTTTGATTTCTCCATTGAAAACTTTGCGAAATGGGAAATATTCAGGGTTAATTTTATGAGTCAGTAAACCGTTAGTCTTTAAAACCTTCTCGGACAACCAAAAAATAGGATTTGGATGGTATTCGATATTGCTCGTAGGACATTGAACGGTTTTTGATGTTTTAAATAATTCTGGACATGTTTTAGGCAGTAGTCTCAGAATCAAAAATTTTTGTGACAGGTTTTCATTTCAGACCCCCTGAACCCCAAAACCACCCTCAACTCAAAAGTTTATATATATATTTTTAATGAATTTTCACAGTTTTTGACGATTTTTGGAAAATTTCGATTGTTTTTTTAAGCTTTTGAATAAATTTTGATTCATTCTCGCATAACGACTCATTTCCATTTATACTTCCACCATCATCTTCACCTCCACCTCCATCTCTACCTCCACCTCCATCCCTACCTCCATCTCTACCTCCATCTCCACCGCCATCCCTACCTCCATCACTACCTCCATCTCCATCTCTACCTCCATCTCCACCTCCATACCTACATCCATACCTACCTCCATCTCCACCTCCATCTCCACCTCCATCTCCACCTCCATCTCTACATCCATCTCCTCCTCCGTCTCCAGCTATACCTCCACCTCTACCTCCATCTCCACCTCCATCTCCACCTCCATCTCCACCTCCATCTCCACCACCATCTCCACCTCCATCTCTACGTCCATCTCCTCCTCCATCTCTACCTCCGTCTCCACCTCCACCTCTATCTCCACCTCCATCTCCACCTCCATCTCCATCTCCACCTCCACCTCCACCTCCACCTCCATATCCACCGCCATCCCTACCTCCATCTCCATCTCTACCTCCATCTCCACCTCCATCTCCACCTCCATCTCCATCTCCACCTCCATCTCCACCTCCATCTCCACCTCCATTTCCATCTCCATCTCCACCTCCATCTCTACCTCCTCCTTCTGCTCCATCTCCATCTACACCCCATCTCCACCTCCACCTCCACTTCCGCCTCCATTTCCACTTCCACCTCCTTTTCCACATCCACTTCCACTTTCATTTTCATTTGTGTGTATGTATAATGGTTTTAAAAACTTTTCAATGAAATTCAAGCTTTTAATTTTAAATCCTAGAACTGTATGGATGAATTCAAATGGGTTTCTATGTTGTTTGAGAGAAATTGAATAGTTTTGTAAGAAAACATCCGATGGCTGGGTCCATCGATTTGAATCAAGGGAAGAATGTAAAGAATGAAAATTTTATTTTTCGATGTTTTTGTATCCATAAGGCAGAAAATGATGGATCAGTTGAGCAACGACATCGGATACGTGCTTTACTCGGCATTGGGCTCTTTCTATATTCCGAGCTGTATAATGGTGTTTGTCTACATCAGAATATACTACGCAGCGAAGGCGAGAGCGAGACGAGGTATCCGGAAGGCAGTTTCGAGGCCGAAAGAAGAGAAGGTGACGTCGTTCTCGAAAAGGGAGCCGCTCACGAGTCCCGTCGACCGAAATAGCAATAATTCACCCGTGACTGTAACTATAGAGAAGCCCGTAATACCCGTTGTGACTTGTGATTTCGCGTCGGACATCTCGACCTCGGACAACGTCGAGATGCCCGAGACGGCCGGCGGTAAAGAGACATTACAGACGCTCAGACTGCCGTCGTCGACACTCTCACCGAACGTAACGTTCAAAGGTAGCACCCTTTCCGTAAACGGGGACTTAGCAGCGGTGACGCGTTGTCGTGCCCCTTCCGTCGGCATCGACGCCGACATGGTCTCCGAATTCGACCCGAGCTCATCCGATTCGGGCGTCGTTTCTCGATGCGCGGTCGTCAAACCCCTCAAACTCCGCTTATGCAAGCCCATCTTCGGGCGGAAAAGTTCAAAAGCCAAACGCGAAGTCATCGACATGGGAAGAGTCTCCCAAGGTTCCCAAGAGATACCTCAGGAAATCCCCAAAGTCCAAAAACCGAGGGATCCCGAAAGGGAAAAACGGAGAATAGCGAGGAAAAAAGAAAAAAGGGCGACCCTCATTTTAGGACTTATCATGGGCTCCTTCATCGCCTGCTGGCTCCCTTTCTTCTTCCTATATATTCTAACACCGATGTGCTCTATCTGTAATATACCCGATTTCGCGTTCGCCGTCGCATTTTGGCTCGGATATATGAACTCCGCCCTCAATCCTGTCATTTACACGATATTCAATAAGGACTTCCGCCGAGCGTTTCGTCGAATACTTTTCAAATGATGCTTCCCAATAGCACCCTCGCGTTATTAAGACACGCCCACGGATCTACTGTGATAAAGTCACTGAAAGGCTCTCGGTTGAATAGTGCCACTGTGATATGTGCATGTATGACCACCTTTATTTTCATTTTTCTCCAAATTTCGTACAATAAAATTAGATACAAATTGTGACTTGAGGACCTTCGCACGGGCAATTTTTATTTCATTTTACTGCTGTGCACTGTTGTGATTTGAAAATCGACTTTCCTGAGTCACGGGTCGAGCATTAGATAACCTAGCAATACCTTTTTCCGTTTTATTCCTCAAATAGCAAATTTTTAAAGAAAATTGCTAGAACAATCATAATATAGATTATAAAATTTTATGACAGGTTAAAAATGAGTAATTTGCACAAGTTTTTTTTTTCCTCCCTCCACTAGGCTCTCAGCAAGGAAAACTTTTCACTTTAAGGACTTAAACCACTTTATGTCTCCCGAGAAAATTTAATAATTTATTCCGATGAAAAAAATTTCTTTTTGACGCCCAAGGTACCTCGCACAAAAACCACCCCGGTGTTTAGCTTTAAACTTCAACATTTTTTTGGCGTCATTTCGACCTATAAACAACTCGACCTAAAAGCAACTCGACATAATTCTCACATAAAATGACCAAGTTTCAGCTACGCGTTTTTAGGGCTACTGGGTAGTTCACCTGGAATTTTACCTTTGAAGTGTCTGAAAATAGCTTCAGCTTCTCATATCACTTATTAGCCTTTCGTATCATGATTAGTTAACAAGTTTCACACTAGAGGGAGATAAAATTCCGTACCTGACTTCATTATAATAGTCCAATTAGTTTAAAATGACGATAACAATGATAAACCTAAACTACCCCGGGACTGGTAGACCGAAAAGGCAAAGCTAAAACTCTCTTCAAAAAGGACGAAATGTCTGCAATTATGGCCGAAAATGCTTTTCCTAATTACAACTCGTCATAAAAAAGATTATTTCGAGTTCCAGTTGTTTTTAGGTCGAAGGATATACACCCCATTTTGTTATTTAAAAGAGAGTAAAAAATTGTTTTTTCTTCCTTATCCAATTATCAAATTTTACTCTCTTTCTTCTTCGTTTTTTACATCAAAAAGCCATTTTTCGATATTCTACTTTAAAAGAGGCCAATTTGTACATAAAAACTGAGAGGTTGGATGGGAACAATGAGAAAACATCATTTTCATTCACTTAAAATCCGTAGATTTCATCTTTAAAAAAATTTCTTTCCTAAAAAAAAGTTCCAACTAAAAACTTCCAATTGTAAATATTTACATTATACAACCAAATTTTTCAAATAATTTTTTGTATATATTATAATATTTTTTTACGATTCCATAGTTTTTAGTCGAATAGTTAGGAAATTAAGATTTTTAATTTAAAAAAATAAAGTTTTCCATTTAAAAATGTAGATTTTTTAATATTTAGAACTAAGGCAAGTAAAAGAACGGCCGTAAATTATAGATGTGAATAGTTGTAGTTAGGGAAATTAGTTTTTTTCGTTTTTAGGTTAAACATGAGAGTATTTTTGTGATATTATGGTAGGAATTAGATTTAAATATTTTAAAAAAATTATAAAATCACAATTTTGCTTAAGGAGGTCAAAATTTATATACAGGGTGTATCAAATTGGTCATTTTTATTAAAAATGTGTTGGAGGAAAACATTTTACCAACACCCTGTATACCTCTATCTACCATCTAAGTTTTTTTTTTTTTTTTCAATGTTAAAAAAGTTTATGAAGTACAAAAATATGCAATAGGAATAGAGAAAAACTCAAAGGGCAACCTATGAGTACATTTTGTGCTCGTTTTGTGTAAAAAAAAACTTAATTTTTTTTCCCACCTTAAGACTGCATTTTGTTTTTTTAAATGTTCCTGTGAGAAATTTATCGAAAAACCAGAAAATAACAAAATTACCTCTATTTTAAAACGACAATAAAATAAGTCAATTTCTTATTTTGCGTTTTAAAAATAATAGAAGGGACTCAAATAAAAATTTTGTTGTCCGCGAAAAACCTTCAAAAGCAATAGCTTGAGTCTTTTCAACTGCTCAGATATTCGAAAATAGGAATCTCACATCCTATGGCTCAAATCTTTATTTTCAGGTTTTTAATTAAAATAGCAGTGGTATATATAAAATCCATTTATTACTATTTTTAATTAACTATAAATTTTTGAAGTATACAGAGTGTTTCTGACCTTGAAAGAAATACAAAGTTTGATCAAAAAAGGAGTCGAAATTTTCGTTTTTATGCCAAAAAATGAAGATTTCTTTAAAAAAAATTTCTCGAGTACGATATGAGATAGAGAGGTGGGGAATGCATTTTCGACCTAGTTTTACTCAATTTTTTATTTCTTTTTTGGCCAGAAATATCCTGCAATAAAATTCTTTGTAAAATATACAGTCCACATTTTGTAAAATATCTGCATCCACCGCTGTTTTGAAAACCTTATTGGGAACAACTTTTGGTTCACCAGTCACCAAAATTACAGCACAAAAAAAAAATTCAAGTGCCTAAATTTTCGTTTTGTCATCATAAATCTTCGTGTCGAAAAATAGGTTTCTTTTTAATTTTTCAGTGACACATCGCTCTCGAAGAAATCGTGATCTTCCATGTGTCGTTAGTTGGCTGTAGCTTTCAAATTCTGTAAACTTAAAAAATTAAATCCCTTCACTTTTCAGTAGAATTACACAATTATTTGGACCGTTTTTAACTTTTAGTTTTGGCTCCTTTCAAAAAAATCGAAAAATGGCTTCTTTTTTTTTCAACAGTAGGAACCTGGGGCACATTTTATGCATTTAAAAAATGTAAATAAATTAATTTTAAAGCTTCAATTAAAAAACTAGTCATAAAATTTTATAGATTCCCTTTCTAATTACAAAAACCCTTATTTTGATTCTAAAATATTGATTGCCTTATTGTAATATATAATTTTTTTGACTAGAAATAGAATTCCGAGTGTCGTCTTTATTGTATATATTGTAATGTGTTTAAATAATATTCTAGAGGATTTAATGTAATATTCATTAAAAAAAAGTTTTACCAGTGTATATAGGGTCGTCTTCCACAATCATTGTGAAAAACATTGTTTTTGTAGTTTTCGTAGTGAGTGGTGTGTTTTGTTTTTATTTTTCTTCTTTTTATAAAATTAACAAACAAAAATATTCTGTATTGGAAATCACTATAAATGTTTCGGGTGTAGGTTTTTAGGCGTTTGCTGACAAAGGGGGTGAAGTTTTCTCGCCGATTCGGGGATTTAGCTTTCACACTAGCCACTGGGCCACGATGTCCAAGTCAATTTTACATCCTTGAGACGAAATGTCGCCAATTGAATCCAACATCCCCTATTGTAAGCAACCTTTTCCCCCTTCTTTTCATAAAATAAATTAACATCGAACTTTTTTTTATATTAAAACGCCTCTTTATTTCATCTTAGGAACAATTGAAACACAAATACACCAATTTTTTATACAATTTGTTTTTAAATATTTCTCTTTTTGTCAAATTCTAAAATCCCTTTCAAAAAATGTATTTTGAAAAAAATTTACAATATAAAAACTACTATATATAATATAAATACAGAATATATTTATTATGAAAAAAATTGTAATATAATTGTAATTAAATATGTAAATTATGGTAAATTTCATATAATGAAAATAAAAATAAAAACTATATTTGAAAAAATTGTATTCCATTACTTGTATTCTATTTGAAATGTATACAAAATGTTGATAAGATCTAACATAATTATTATTGTTATAAAAAATATACCAGTTTTGGCAAGTTTTCACACAAAATATATATGAAAATCGAATATTTATTATACATCTTCAAAAAGATTGAATATATATTATATAAAAATTTTAAAAATTTATGAAGCTAAATTTTTTTGTCTAAGTAATCTTAAAGGCCAAACAACGAAATTTGCCACAATAAAAATGTTTAAAATTTTGTCGTTTTCATTTTTTCGCCTGACTTTGAAGATTGGGATTTTGAGGGGGCCTGATTCGACTGACAATCAAACTCAATTTGATCCACCTATGTTGAATATTCATCACTTTAGGCTCTCATTAACATGCACCCTTCTCCCGGGAAGATTCTCTCCGGATATAGTGTGTCATTAACCGCTGATTGAACATTAGTGAACCCTTCCTCCCCCCTTATACTGGCCCGATGCTGTTATGATTTGTTCTAATTGCTCGATTAATTCGCTTAAACGGCCAGGAGAGAGCTGATGACGTTTTTTTGGATTCAAGACAACAAGACTGCTCATTCCAAAGGACTATGACGACATGAAATTCCAACATTTTCCTGGACAAATCAAAAAATATAGAACTCTTCTAACTTCCACTGGTACGATGCTGCTATGATCACAGTTAGGAGAATTACAAATTACGAATACCAATTTATTCAGACTTTTTTTTTTTTTTGAAATATGTAAGATTAGAAGGGAAAAAAATCTACCTAAAAACGTATTCGTACACCTACACGTGTGAAGCGGACAGCTAAAGTGGACTGTAAATTCACAGCTAAACTGCACTGTGATCTCAAAGTTTAGGGAAATCACATCTTAACTGGACTGTGAATTCAAAAATTAGGTGAGAATTCACACTTAAACTGGACTTTAAATTCGTACCTTAAAAACCTAAACTTGACTATTGTGAGGTTTCTTAACTGGTCGAGCACCCTTGATATGGTCCCTAAGAGTCGTAGGCTCCGTTCCAACCCAGAACATCGGGAAAAATTCGAGAGAAGCCAAGGCCTGGACGAAATAAAATAACATCAAAAGAAAACAGGGCCTTGGTCAATGCTCTCGGAAAATTAAACAGGAACATGGACGAAGACCGAAGATTTTCCGAAGTGGGGCCAACCTACAAAACCGCCCTCAGGCAAGGGGCTCGTGGCCAGACTCCTGTCCAGCGATTCCCAGATCGAGAAGGTCCAAGACGTCGAAAAGGTAAGAGTTTTCAAGTCACCGAGTAGGCCTAGTAGGTTTCCTTGTTAGAAAACGTCACAAAAATATTATTATTATTTCATTGGGAAAAGTAGTAATTTCAATTACAATGTAATTGGAAAAAGTAATTGGATTACAAATTACAAGTAATTCAATTACATTCAAGTAATTCGATTACAAGAAATGTAATTCGATTACAAAAAATGTAATTTGATTACAAAAAAATTTAATCCGATTACAAAAAAAAATTTAAAAATTAATTCGATTACAAAAAGTAATGGCCGGCAACAAAAATGTGTTTTTGTTTTTTTTTATGATAAAGGACTCTAGACTCTCTAGAGTATCTTTTTCTGTGATGATGAAGTCTAGAGTGTCGTTTTTCGATGATGAAGGATTCTAGAGGATCACATTTACGTTCATAAATAAACCTAGAGTGTCATTTTAGGATTATAATGGCACCTAGTATGCCTTTTACTTGGAAAATGAATTCTAGAGGGTCTTTTTTCAATGATGAAGGATTCTAGAGTGTCTATTTTAGGATTATTATGCCATCTAGGATGTCTTTTACTTTCAAAATGAATTCTAAAGGATCGTTTTTCATTTTCCTTGAAAATTTAGTGAAAATAGATATTTTTCGATTTGTTGTAATTTGTAATTGAAAATGTAATCTAATTACAAATTACAATGTAATTCAATTACTTACTATAAAAAGTAATTCGATTACATTGTAATTCAATTACTTACTATAAAAGTAATTCAATTACATTGTAATTCAATTATTAATTCAATTACAATGTAATTCATTTACGCCCTACTCTGAATGTGAATTTACATGTTCTGTGTGAATTCGAACCCTAAGTTGTGAATTTTTTAAAATTCATTGGCAAAGATTTTTTTTAAATATATATATTCACCACGTTATTTGCGATTTTTTTTTTAAATTCGCAGGATATTTTGTAAATTGTATTTATTAAGTCAGTCTGAATAAATTTGTATTCCTACTAATAAATCAAATTTTTTCCAACTTAGGTTATGATTATGTACTTGTAATTGACCCTTAATTCGCTTGAAAACGACCAGACGTTTTTTTTGTAATATTCAAGACTACAGTACAACTCATCCCGAAGGATTATGACGACATAAAAATCCCGAAAAGTATGAAGGATTGTGAGAGCATCTAATTCCTTTTTATTTGAAATGGCATTACCGCTTTCCTGGACAAATTAAAAAAGGCGGAAAGTAACAATGACAGAAGGAGCAAGTCATTAGCAGGTAATTAAAAAAATATACTTTCTAGTAATTAGGAAAGGCTTTTCTCCTCCGGCGTTGATGGCACTCCTATACTTCACCCCTGGGAAAAATAAAAGGTTTCTTTTAACATTCGGACGTTTTCAACGGGAATATTTGATAACCTTGCTTTTAACGACCTAATTTGTGCCATTTTCCCCCCATTTAATGGTTAAAATGAAGTTTTCGGGTGTCAGTACACCATTTAACATTCGTTTTAAATAATTTCTTTTCTGTCTGAATCTTTGGAAAGGAAATAGAAAAGGAGAGAATGGGAGGGGTCGGAGTGAGAAAATAGGATCTCTTGTTTCCTCCCTAGGCTTCCTGTCAATTATTGAAGACTCCTCCAATTTTATTTGCTGGCTTTTGCTCCTCTTCGTTTCATCCTTACAGGGCGAGCCTCTGTCTTTTATTAAATCAAAAGGTCGATCCTAATTTCGTATCCGAACCCTTTCTATTGTTTCGCCAATTTTCGTTTTGTTTATTTTCCCATTTCTAATGTTCTACTTGTAAAAAGAAAAGATGATTTAGAGGTAAGAGTGTAGGTTAAGGTATCCTCCATTGATTTTTACTATTTCCAGGCATATAAGAGTCCTTTTTCAGTAAGATAATATAAAAAAAAATATCCATTTTTATAGGATTTTTCTTTTCTTTTCTTTTGAAAAAAAAATTTCAGACAGTTTTTCCCCAACGATTTTACAATTTTTTAACTCTCCGACGTGAATGATTAGGCCGCAGGTCGTAAATATGATGAACTGGACTGATGGGAGGGAAAAAATGATTAGGGAGGTTTTTGGTCCGAACATCAACACTAATTTAGAAAAATGGAAATCCTTAAAACGGAATAAATTGAAGGCTGTACCTAATGGAAGGTGCATTCGTCAACCTAACTGCCTCCATTCCGAGGGCACCATTAGGATGATGGGAGGAAATTAAAGCGGCCCCGGATAAAAAATTAAGGAAGAGGAAAAAAGTAAATTAAAAACAAGGACGTGACTCCAAACCAATTTCGGGACCACGAAAATTAACCCGAGAAGGGAAATATTGTTTTTCCTCCGGACAAGTGGGAAGTTGCACGTTTTCAAACTCGATGAAAATCTCAATAAATAGAATGCCGCACCAGCAATTTATATTACCTTGGAGTAGTAAAAATCAATTTCGTTCCTTCACGACAAAAATGGCCCTTTTTGGTTGTTTTTTTGTACACTAAAGAGCATTTGATGGTACCTAGGACTTAGGAGTGGTAAGAGTAGAAAGCAGCACAAGAAGTGCTTTTAGAAAATTATAAAATTCGTTTTTACTCTTTCCGAGAGGACTGCCTCAATATTCAATCGGTTAAAAGTTTCTTGCTCCTCTGATTTCGATGAGAATCCGTCGGACAAAGGGAATTAACTTCTCGTTTATCTCAAAGATAGCCTTGCCTTTCATTCAAAGGACTCTAAAGTCATTTAATTAAATGTTAAGTAAATTAAGTCTTAAACCCTTACCTTTTGTGAATTTTAATTAAAAATTTTATTGAAAAATATTTTTTTGAATAATTTTTTCAATTAAAGAAGGATTTTTCGATCGACAAAGATATTCGTAATTAGGCTGTTAATTTTGTATTTGTAGACCAAATGAAGGTCCACGGGGGGAAAAAGATCAAAGTCACTTTTTCGTACTACCATTACTATCGGTAGAACAACTGAGAATCGTCCAAAAAGTGCATGAAAAGATTCGGGTTAAGGGAGAAAATAGAATAATGTAAAAAAATGTTGCATTGCAATAGGAAATTACAAAAGCATTAATAAAAATCAAACTTTGTTTTCTTGACTTTTTGGTCACTTTTATCTTTTTTTTTCCCCCCTGGCCCTTCAAATTCCAACAAGAGGCAGTTAACTTAAAAATTATTTGTGAGATGTTTGTGGTTTTAAATTCAAATTAAAACATTAAAAAAGAACTTTTTGAAAGTCATGAAATTTCAAATTTTGGTCGATTTCAAAAGGTTTTTCAAGCGAGCGGTTCTCTTTTATCCAAGGTCCTCTAATACGATTTTGATTAGTATGTATATCTCGTGTATGTTGATTACATGAATATTACATGTTGTAAACAAAGAAATGGCCTCCTCGGTATAAAGCTCCAAATGAAGTTTAGTGAGATTAAAGTAATATATATACGTCTCCATGAAATGATTCGAAAATTAATAATTCATTTGATAAATTATTTATGTGCGGGAGGGCGGATGAGAAAAGGGAATTAATAGTTGAGAGTCGATGGGGAAGTTTCGGACTCGTTGATAACTTCTTGAGGACGGAAAACGGTCGATGGTGATTCGCGAGGTTTTTAAAATTTATACTTTTTCATTAAAAAGTAACTTAAATGTTTAGTAATTCATACGGATCTTTTTTCTCCAAGTTTGAGACTTTCATCATTTTTGGTTGACACGATTTTTAGACGTTAGTAGAGATAAAAATACAGTCCATATGGATTAGGAAACCCAACCTTCAAACTTTCTCAAAAATTCGGGGCTCTACATAATTCCCCCTCCACCTTCCGCACTCTCACCAACCTACCCCACCCCTCCCCTCATAGGAACTCCATCTATATTTTCACTGTTTGCTTGATGGAATATGACATATTCTCTTTGAAAAGTCACCATTTTGAAATATATTTGGGCGAATTTATAGGCTTAAATAACCTCGTCTAATTAAAGAGGTGAAGTTAGCAGTTCGAGATTGAAGATTCTTAACCAGGAGATATCGCTTCCCATTAATTTCTTCCCGAGGCTAAACTAGATTCTGAATCTATTGGATGGCTAACGAAATGAGTCTCGGAGTAGAAAAGGATTTTGTTCAATCTTACAAAGTCTCAGCTCTGATTGGTTGTACGTCTCTTCCTATACACAAGAAACTCCCATAAGTCACTCGAAATTAACGTATGAATCAACAGCATTGAGATTAATGCTCATTCATATCTCGAAAATAGGGCCCCAATTACCATAACCTTTCAAGAAAATGGTTTAGTAAGGTGGCGCAATATTTTAGCGATCCAAGTGGATGATACCGTATCGGTTCCCGACTTGCGAACTTTGCTACCTGGGCACCGTCCGCATTGGTTCCCGATAATAGTTGTTGGTATGTATTTTAATACCTCGAGTGAGAAAAGAAATTATGCAGAACTTCAAATTTGTAATTTAAAAAAGAAATAGTGGGAGGTTTCGCTCCCATAGACCTATAGATGGATGTGAAGGCAACCTATAGATAATCCGGAGACCACCAATAGATGATGTGGATTCCACCTATATGGTTCCTAGTATACTAATGAGTACCTAATGACAGCCCTAACTCCTAACCTTCATATTTTGAAGTGGTCTCTCCACAGGAAGTCTTCTTAAATATGAATATACGAACTCCACCATGTTCAATCCCCCACCTGATATTACTCCTAACCTGTAAAATGGGTAGAAAAATTTTGTTGAGCGGGAACCGAACCCTCATTAACTGGGAACCTATACGGCCCTGGTACCTGGGGATGTGGGAACCAATAGGATACTTCCATCCAAGTTCCACGTTACCACAAAAAGGAGGTAATCCACCACAGGTTTCTTAATTTTGTTCCTTTTGTTTTGCTCGTTTTGGTCGTTTTGTAGTTAAATCTCAACTTAAGAAAGGATAGGAGTGGAAGTGGGGGTTGTAAGGGTGGTCTCTCTTGATCCTTTAATCCTCTACGGATTTAAAGGGGCTCTCGTAGGCGGGTCAGATAATCAAGTGACCCCCTCCTCCCCTCTTTACATTGCTCTCCATTATAATACACTAAGGGAAACTCGTGACGTCACCTAATACAAAGTTGTGTTTTATTTAATTAAACTGAAACACTTTGAGAGACATCGACTATTGAAATGAGTTTTCGTGCCTTGAAACTGATTAAGAGCTTAATCAATTTTAAAATGACCACATAACCTCTAAGGTGCCTTTGAAAATTTAATAAAGAGCATAATGGGGTGGTTTATTAGTTTATATGGTTGATCAAAGTAGAGCATATTAAAATATCCGAGCTTTTAATAAATGCACAAAAATGCTCCAGGACATGAAATAATTGTAGTCATTATCATAAGCATTCCATATAAAATCCATAGTTAATTTAACACAAATATATAATGCAGGCTTAGGCTATTTTCCCAATAAATGGAAAGAAGGTGGACTATGGTCCCTAAGCCTCAAAAAAACCAGAAGATGAAAGTGACCAAAAAGTGATTTCGAGAAAAATGAAAAACAAAGTTTGATTTCTATTAATCCTTTTGTAATATCCTATTGTAATGTTTGAAACATTCATCTATTTTCCCCCTTACCCCGAATCTATTCATGCACGTTTCATACAATTCTCATCCCCCCCCCTTGTTGTTCTACCAGATGGTAGTAATCGACGAAAAAGTTACTTTCATCTTTTTCCCCATGGACCTTCATCTTAATTGGACTCCAGATTCTTGGATTTGGAGGACAATTTTTTCTAACTTTTTGGTAAAATAATTATGCTGTATTAAGTATGTATGCTTATTGGCTTATAGCTTATTGGTTCTTTAGGTTCCAGCTACATAATGGGATAACTAATAAAGGGTTAATTTTAGAATAATTTATTGATAAATCATGTTTCCAGTTAAGATTAATCGAATCAATCAAAATGGATATGTATCGTGCATTAACTAATAAATTAAAATTTGAACTTAAAATAGGTAAAACAAAAAACTTTTATGGAGGAAGTTGGTTTGTTCTTTTGGTGATGGAAAAAGCTTATTAGTCGAATACGTGGAAAAAGAAATATGGTGGAAGTATTGTAGTGTATATGAGATTTGAACTAGTTAAATCGACGAGAAGGCGATAATGTCTTGAGAAGTTTGGTCGGAGGAAAACGGCGAAGGGAACTTCATGGTTATTCAACAGTTATCCAGTAGCTATCCGATGTAAATGGAGGCCGTGGACAGTCTGTTGCTCGAGAGCGCGAAAGGAACGGGACGCGAGGGGGGTTTAAAATTCAAATGAGTGTTCCAGATGACGGAGGGGGATGTTAATATGCGACTCTGGATATGACAGCCCACTCCAGGTAGCCATAGATTATCAAAAGAGGGGACTCCAAAATCCTCGGATCTAAAATTTAAACTGAAATGTTTTACAAAATAGAGATTGTATCGTTTTAAAAAAAAATCCTTTGTGAAAAAAAGCTTTTTTCTTCTTGACGGATTTTCTTGCTGAGTACATTTTTCTTTTTGATGGATCGATGTTTTAAGTTGTTCCTTACCTCATCCCTTTTCTTCTTTTATTTTCTCGTTTTCGTTCAATGTTTAGTGCTCGAAGAATAACAGAAAAATAAGCTTCAAACGTGTTCTTCAAAAGAAGTAAAGACTTAAAGAAATGAGTCTGAATAAGAAAGGAAATTGAGACCTCAATAGAGATCTAATAGGTTTCTCGTTGTTTACTCTATAAAACTTTTTTCCCTTCTATTTCTTTATAGGTATTTGCGATACAGGAACCCTCTCGCCTTATCCCCTAAGAGGTAGAGGCGGACAGCGATTCCAGAACTGAATGGTTTTTCATCCTGCAGACAGAGATTTTGGAATGGGGTCAAGGAGACCCCGTAGGGTCAATTTGACCTCTGATCTTTATCGGACAAAAAAAAGGGGGGGAATGTACTTTGGACCAATTTTTCAAAAAGACACCCTCTTTAGGCAAATTTTCATAACCACCTTGGACCTACTGGACCTGCAACTACTGGCAACCACTCTGGACCAGAAGAAAAAAAAAGAAAGAAAAGCTGGCCTCTTTTCATTGGATTAGAGGTTTGCAAGCCTTTAGTTTTTTGCAAGTGTAGTCAACCCCTAAGAAAATTCTTTCTTCCCCCAACGACAATCCTGGCCTACCTCACCCTTATGTCCTTAAGACTCCCTCTTGAATAAGCGGAGCTGTAGAAAAATAAATAAAATAAAAAACTTTTATAAGCACCTCGGTACTTAAATTTTAATGAAAAAGGAAGTTTTGAAAATACGTTAAACCGATTTGTGAACGGCTTTTTAAGCTGAAAAATTGCTTTTTCTTGCAAACCTGGAATTATACAAAGAAGAGAGGAAGAATTTTCGTTAAATTATTAAAAAGTTTGAAAAGGTCCTCTTCTTCCTTTTTTTTAAGCGGCTATTAGAACGGGAGGGGAGTGTTGTAGTGATTAATTGTTAATTTGCCTTTTGAAAGAATCTGAAAAGCCGCCCGCATAAAATAAAGTTCAAAGAAATTTCCTGAGGAAGGAAGCGACCGGGTTGGAAAAGGGGAAGGGAGAAAAACAAGGAAGGCTTCTTATAAAAACCGGTTAAAAACCAGACCGTTTGTTCAACAAGGAACGTCAATAATTGATTCATCTCCGTAATTAAAAACGTGAGGCTGGAAACGTTGATTCTGAAAGGAGAGTTTTCCGAAGAAGCAAAAGCTCCTTTGTCGATGAAAAATTTCCCTTCAAGTAAAACCCTCGGCGGTAATTAAAAAATTAAAAATCCACCCACTTCCGAAAACAATGATGAGGCCCAAACCACGAAATCGACGAATTTTTCCCGCGGAATTTGAATAATTAAAATGCCCCTGTTTCAGACCTGTAAAGCCGAGATGCAAATGGCGGCTTGTATTTATTGAGCAGGGCGGGGACAATTAGAAGGGTTTTTCCACGCAGGAAACGAGTCGGGTGTACAATCCTTGTTTTTCTTTTTCTCGAGTGCCCCCCGCCACGCTTTTATCTCTCTGGGAAAAAAAGTCGGAAGTGCCCTTTACGAGAGTTAATTAAACCTAAAGTTCGATGAATTGTGCCAAACAAACAACAAAAAATTTTTTCGTAAATAAACGATAGGAAAACGGTTTTGAAAAGTTTATATTTCGAATTCTTTTTTGTTTACAGAAAAGCTCTTTTGTGGAATACTGGAGCACTGAATCGACGACCCCCCCCCCCCCAACATCCATAAATGGGAGTCGGGAGAGGGGGTAGTCAGTGGTGGTCCCGGGGAGGGTGGAGGGCAGGGAAACAGGATGGGCGTCATAGTGGTAGTTCAACACCTAGGGGCAGTAAATGACTTCTTATAATGTCAATTACTGTCCACAATATTAAAGAAAAGCCCTCCAGCCTCAAGTTTATGTTTTTCACAGGATGTTGGGCCCTTTGGTGAGGTCATAAAAATTTATAGCCTAAAATCTACCCCAAAAATGTCAAAAACAAGATTTTGAATGAAATCAAAGAAATTAAAATTTTCTGGTCGAAAAGCGAAAAAGGGTCCCCCCTTTGATGAAGTGAAAAATTGACCTCATCAGATTCGTCTTCTTTACCCCTAAAACCGTCAAAAAACAGATTTTGGATGAAATGAAAAAATGGAAATTTTTGGGTCGAAAAAGTGAAGAAGGGTCCCCCTTGGTCGAAAAAAATATTTTCATGTCCTCCAAATTGACCTCAGTCTCCTCTCTTCGCCCTAAAAACTGTCTAAAAACCATATTTTGGATGATATCAAAAAATGAAAATTTTTGGGTCTAAAAAGTGAAGTAAGGGTCATAGTTTGTTGAGGTCGAACAAAATACTTAGGTCCAAAAAGTGAGTCATTTCTTTGTAGAGGTCGAAAAAAAAATTTTCGTACCCCAAAATTGACCTCAGATTCTTCTTTTTTGCCCTTAAAACTGTAAAAACCAGATTTTAGATGAAATAAAAAAAAATGAAAATTTTTGGGTCTAAAAAGTGAAGAAGGGTTCCCCTTTTGGTGAGGTAGACCTCAGATTTTTGTTCTGTCTTGTTCGCCTCAAAAACCAGATTTTGGATGAAATAAAAAAATGAAAATTTTCGGGTCCACAAGTGAAGAAGGGTCCCCTTTGGTGAGGTAGAAAAAAATTTTTGTTTGATATCACAAAATTGACCACAGAATAGTCTTCTTCGCCTCTAAAACTGTAAAAAACCAAATTTTGAATGAAATAAAAAATCTGCCAAAAATCCAAATTATCTAATGACGAAAAGAGAGCAGCCCTATCCTTGCTTAGGTCCTAGATATAACTTTGAAGCACTTTTTACCCCACCAAGGTGCTTTAAGCCATTTATATCTCTAGTGTAACTTAACACATCCACTACTAACAATTTGGATTTGGAAAGCAACCCCTGAGGCGTATTTACATTAAGTTATCGTATCTTAGCTTATTGAGGTATCCGGTGTACGTAATAACATGAGCTCTGAATTATGTAATTTATTTCCTCGATTGATTCAGTGCACGGGATATATCAGATACATACTTGACCTCCTTTGAGCAGATGCGTACACCTATGATAATTTCATCGATTGTTATTTCAATATTTCAATTAATAATGTCAAATAAAATTAGTTCATATTACAAATCGTTGAATTTATATATTTTAGTTTATATTCGACGAATAGCGTCCGAATTTTTACAATTTAAAATAAAAGCTGAGCCCATAAACATGAATCTTTTGATATTTGAGATTTACATAAAAGTATGATTTATGATTGAGCATGTCACCTAAAAAAGGGAGTTGGGGTGGTGGGGGTGAGGTGGGGGAACATATAAAACGTGAGTGGTCTCACTGATTGATATTTTTAATCCCGGTTTGGAAACTAGGCTTTCCCATTCCTCTTCCCCCAGGGTACAACCCGGACGCCCCTGGATTACGATGTCGATCTCCTGTTATCCACGGGATAAGCCCCCCTACGTGCCTTCCACCCATGGGAACCCCCCGCTCCGACCGATCCCGCACAAAAATTTCATGTTTTAATTTAATTTTTCCCACGAAACAGAAGTTATTGGAAATGTAACTACCGGATAGTCAAACTGGAAGGGAAAAAATTTGTTTTTCGACAGATTTTTTGAAACAAATTTTTTAGCATCTGGTTTTGTGGTTTTTGACGATGAGGGGAGAAAATCGTTTTATAAAAACATTTTCGACCTCACTAAAGAGGGACCCTTCTTCACTTTTTCGACTCCAGAACTTAAATTTTTTGATTTCATCCAAAATGTGCTTTTTGACGATTTTTAGGGTAAAAAATAAAAATCTGAAGTCGTTTTTGGGACATAAAATCATATTTTTCGACCTTCGCTTTCATCCCAGAATTTCAGGACTCCCGCATAACAGACTTAAAAAATGCACTCCTAATTCCCTACACTGTATATGGTTCAAATTTGGTGAAGATCGGCGGTGTTTGACCGGAATTACAATTTTGGGAGAGGCGGAACGCTGCCCCGCTCCTAGTCCTAATTTCCCAATGAGCTACCCTGTATATGGTGAAACTTTGGTGAAGATTAGACCGGTAGCACGCCAGTGTTGTACTTTCACCAATAGACATACAGACATCAATAACTATCGATACATTGAGAAATTCGAAAACCCCATTGACATTTTCAACATTATGTGTTGAACTTTATTTGAGTAAATTTTTATAAGGATCGGATCAGAATTGTAGGAGAAAAGGGGCTCTCCTCCTCGACGCACAGTGGGACAGAACTGGATTTGTTGTTTCAAAAATCTGTAACTCTCGACGCAATTAAATTCGAGACACCGGACTACGGCCAATTTCTTCGTAAATGCTTCCTCTTTAAACTGTTATAAGGGCAATATGATTGGTGCTCATTAACTGGTATAAAAATTGGGTTGAAGTTAATTTTTTTTGTGTTTTTTCGAAAAACGGCTGTAAAACCCCTAATTTTTATGATATCGAAACCGGGCTAGTGGCAATTTGTAGCCCTATTTAATACCTACATTGTCCAACAAGCAGAAATTTCCTAACTATAATAGAAAAATTTTTATGACGTTTTTAAAAATTGTCCTTTTTTTTTTAACTTTGAACCCCTATAAACCCCGTTCTACTCAACGAAACCTAACCATTTTTTTTTAAATCGTGTTTTTTAGTACTTTTAGAATCTTAAAACGGATTTTCGATAAAGTCAAAAATGTGCTTCTTATTAAACATTTTGCGGAATTTGTTATAACTCGACTTTGTTATAACTCGGCTTCCTCTACGTTTGAATTAAGTTTCTATCAAAAGACATGAAAATCGAAGTGCCATTTTGGGGATGGCATTTTCTGCCGATTATCAGCCAGACTTTTAACCTGACGAACAAAAGTATCGAAGTAAACCCCCCTTAATTTTGAGCGAGGAATCGATTGGCATCAGTAACTTTTGGACCCGACGTACAGGGTGCTCATGAAGGACCCTAACTTCGTTATTTTGAGTACGCATCCTATGTTTTGACAAAAGTAATCGATTGTACTCTTGATTTCCTTTGAATTTTACTTAGAACACTTTTTTGATAGGACCAAACGTTCGGACAGTTTGGTCCTATCAAAAAAGTGTTCTAAGTAAAATTTACTGAAAATCTAGCGAAGAATCTATTTCATTTTTTTTTTTATTTCATCAAAAATGTGCTTATGACTATTATTAGGGTGAAAAACTTCTTTTGGTGGGTATCTTCAAGTGTCACATCCGCAAATACCACGACATCATTGATGTGGCTAGATGCATTACGTAACGATAATAGTTTGTAATAATATTGGAGGGGGCTTCAAAGGAGCTGAATTTTTAAGGAAGTTCCGGTATTTTCTATACTCCAGAGTCCAGGCAAATAACTTTTTTTTTTTATCCAAACCCATGTTCGTATCGCTTCGTTTAATCTCCGAAAGTAATTAAAATATTAATTCGAATTGATCAAACTCTCTGTTCAAACAAGCTAAATTGAATTGATAATAAATAAGATAAAAATTACCACTCCCGCAGTATCTTTGCAAACCATAATTACTTTATTAGAGCACGAAAACGACAAAAATGCGTTTTCTTTTTATATTAGCGGGTAAGTTTTATATTATAAAATCCTTGTAACTCTATTTTTATTGTTTTTTTAGCTTTTAAGATTGTTTGGGCAGATTATGAGGTCAGTTATACCCAATAAAAGTACATAATAAAATATTTTTTAGGTCCATATCAAAGATACGAAATGTAATGCGTATATTGTGGGGGATCACTGGGCACTCGCAAGTAAAAATTGTGTTCCCAAGTATGGATAAAAGTTTCCCTAAATAAGTTTTTCTTCCAAATATCATTTCAGAAAGTTTTTCAATACTTCTTTTTTTTTTCTAGCCTGAATAATGAAATACAGCTTGTTGGCTTACATCCAAAAGTGCAATATAAAGTCGTCAAAATTTTCGACACGAAGGACAATGCGGGTTTTGAACATTTGGATGTATTTTTGATGAAGGTATTTGTATTTCTGAAAAATAGTCCCTGACTGAATCATGAACGTAGGCTCTGGATAGATGAGATGCCATATTATGTAGATTAGTAAGCAATTACGTATAGATTAGAAACTCAAACCCAGATGGACTATTTCACATGCAAAATCGTTACCTTGTCCTTTATTGGAAAAAGGGAGACTATTTAGGTGGATTAGGTGGACTTTCATCGGTTTTCCATCTTTTTAAACAATAAAATCACTTTTCAGGGGGTCTTCCTCACTTTTTGGACTAGATAGATACGGTTTAGATGGACTTTGATCGTTTTTCGACGTTAAAGAGAGCTTTTGGAGTGGACTTTGATCCTTCTTCAACTATAAAATAACTTTCAAGGAGGACTTCGTCCCTTTTTCGATGAGAAAGATAATTGATTAGGTGGACTTTGATCCTTTTTCGACATGATATACTGTTTAGGTGGACTTTGTTCCTTTTTCGACTTAATACTTCAAAGATACTGTTTAAGTGGTCTTTTTTCCTTTTCCACAAAATAACTGTTTATTTGGACTTTGATCCTTTTTCGACAGGATTGATACAGTTTAGGTGGACTTAGATCCTTTTTCGACATGATAGAAACTGTTTAGGTGGACTTTGTTCCTTTTTCGACTTAATACTTCAAAGATACTGTTTAAGTGGACTTTTATCCTTTTTCCACAAGATAGATACAGTTTAGGTGGACTTTGATCCTTTTCCCACAAGATAGATAGAGTTTAGGTGGACTTTAATCCTTTTCCCTCAAGATAGATACTGTTTAGGTGGATTTTGATCCTTGCCCTACATTTTAGATACTGTTTAGGTGGACTTTTTTCCTTTTCCACAAAATAACTGTTTATTTGAACTTTGATCCTTTTTCGACAGGATTGATACAGTTTAGGTGGATTTTGATCCTTTCCCTACATTATAGATACTGTTTAGGCGGACTTTGATCCTTTTCCCACAAGATAGATACAGTTTAGGTGGACTTTGATCCTTTTCCCTCAAGATACTGTTTTAGGTAGATTTTGATCCTTTCCCTACATTATTGATACTGTTTAGATGGATTTTGATCCTTTCCCTACATTATAGATACTGTTTAGGTGGACTTTGATCCTTTTCCCACAAGATAGATACAGTTTAGGTGGACTTTGATCCTTTTCCCTCAAGATAGATACTGTTTAGGTAGATTTTGATACTTTCCCTACATTATAGATACTGTTTAGGTGGATTTTGATCCCTTTTCGACTGTTTAGGTGGACTTTCATCTTTTTTACAAACAAAAGTAGGTGTATTTTTTGACTGGACTTATTTGTTGTTGTTTTTTTTTCTGTAAAGATAATCCCAAATCAATGCTTTAAAATGTTCCAGACGAGAAATTCAATGTCGAAACAAGGACTAGTGAATATTTATCCCAACATGCCAGAAGAGGAAATGACATTGCTCACGACAAAAAATGAATCTTTAATCGTCACTGAATACTCAAAGTGTTACAAAACGTTCGGAAACAAAACGGGAATTTTTTGCTCGACGAATAGAAATGCAAAAAGCGTAATGTTTTATTCACAAGAATTTTTTCCTCCTCACTCGCCGATATAATATTTTTTTTATTAGAAATCTACTTGGGGCGAAGGTTTATTCTCTAATGGGATGCTCGCTGGAATTTCAATCACAAACACCAACAATATTTTACTCTCAGCCTCCTCAGCCTTCATCTCCAATTGGATCCTCGACACCATGTCTTTCAATTAAAACAAAAAAATGATTTCAAAATGATATTTTATTCTGGAAAATAAATTGTTCTGAAATCAAACAATCCATTTTATTCGAGGAAAAATGAAAAAAAAAAATTTTAAATATATTTACACACAGCTCAGTCTATTCAAAGCAGGAAAATAAACAAATTGACTTTTTATATAGAAACTGAATTTCCGAAGCATGATATTGCTTTAGTCCTAAAGCAAAAATTTGAAAATACTAGAGTGTTTTTAAATTGGAATAAGGACATAATTTAAACAAAAATAGACTTGAAAAAATTATAAGAGTTGCTAAATTATGTCCTAAGTGTCCGAATGTGCCTTATATTGTAAACATAGCTATCACATTGAGCCATTCAATTTTATATTCAAACACTGATGTGGAGAGTTGAGGTTTTTGACTTTCCACATTATTGAATAGGTTTCAAATTATTATATACAAAAAAAAATTAAGTTCTTGTATTTTGAAAATTTATTTAATTTTTTCCTAATTTTGTGTCACGCTGGAGTTATCGATCAGACCTTGTAATCCTTTCTTTTGAATGTAGCGTTGTCTCGCTTCTTCGATCATTTTGGCTTTCCTTTCCAAAAACGAGACCATGCGATCTTGCGACGATTTTGAGAAGACTGGTTCACTTCGACTCGTCTGAGACAAAAAAAAAAAAGTTCCAACATTATGCTAACAAAAAATGGCTTTCCAACTCCAGAATACCAATTACTCCCTACATATTCCCCCAACATTTTCCGAGGAACTCAAGCAAAGCATTGTCTTTCCCCACTGAGCTGTTTTCAGCGGACAACAGGCAGAGGCGGATCCAGGAATTTGTCCGGGGGGGGGCAGACCACTAAAAATCAAAGCGTCTAAAAAAAAGTTTTAAACTTATTCTCTAAAAGGCTCTTGAAACGGTAATTTTGAAGTTTTTGACAAAAAATTGTCTCTTAAAACGTTGATTTTGAAGTTTTTAACGAAAATTATCTCTTAAAACGTTAAGTTTGAGGTTTTTGCCGAAAAATAATTATCTCTTAAAACGTTGATTTTGAGGTTTTTGATGAAAGATTAGTACTCAAATAATGTAAATTTTAAGGTTTTTGACGAAAGAGAACCTTAAAACGTTGATTTTCAGGTTTTTGACGAAAAACAGTCTCCCAAAACGTTGATTTTGAGGTTTTTCAAACGAAAATTAGCTCTTAAAACGTTGATTTTGAGGATTTTTGACGAAAAATAATTGTCTCTTAAAAGTTAATTTTAAAGCTTATGACGAAAAAATGTCTCTTAAAACCTTGAATTTGAGGTTTTTGAAGAAAAATTTGGCTTTGTAAATTTTGATTTCAAGGTTTTTGACGAAAATTTGGCTCTTAAAACCCTGATTTTGAAGTTTTTGATGAAAAAGTCGCTCTTAAAATGTTCATATTGACGAGTATTTTGACGAATAATTAGTTTTTAATTTGTTAATTTTTTGCTTGGTTAATTCTTTTATAATTGCCTTCATTAACGTGAATTTTGGGGATTTTGTGTTCTTTCTTTCTTTTCCTTCCCTCTTTTGGGGCCACGATCCACCGATCGCTGGATCCGCCCCTGACAACAGGGAACCCAGCACCAACTAGAATAAAAGGAGGAAATTTTTAGCTCACCCCTGAGGTAGAAGTCGAACTGTACGACACAGGAGCAGGTTGACTTTGAACGGGCGTGTAAGAAACTGCGCCTTCTAAAATATTAGAAATCGTAATGTCGACAGATTTCGTCCTTCCTAAATCTCTTAATATTATTTCTCTAGGTACATTCGGCAACACTTCCGAGACTTGAGCCATCATACGAAGCAACTCGGGCGAAGGCTGCCGCATCGACGAATACGGCGATAAAACAAGTACGGGCCGATTAAGTTCGTCTAAGTATCTTTTTTCATATTCAGCCTTATCTCGGGCAGTAAATGAGGTCTTTTTAAATGACAGCGCATTCGCTATATTCGTCCTCATTCTTTCTGTAAATGCTTCATCTGTTTCATCTGGTTCTCTTGTTATAACGTTCAAATATCTAAAATATCCATTTAGAAGAGAATTTTTTTAAGGGAAGAAAAACTTACTTTAACTTAAAAACGGTGCATGGAGAAAAAAGGAACCAGAAAAGGTCCAAAAACGGTGAGGAGCCCAAAACCGTCGGGGCGGTATTCGCCCATAAAGGTCTTTCAACGGCAACGGCCACAGGTTGCACTCGATCACTAACTTGAGCTGCCGTATCTTGAAATCTAAAACCAAAAAAATTAATTTTTCTTTTTTTTTGTATACTTGATTTTACTTCAATAAACAATCTTTTCCCGATGTCGTTTCTTCAGGTTGGATCAAAATTGGGTTGTCCTCTTTTTCGATGCGGCTTTTAATGGTTTGGATCAAGCTGGAGCCTTCCTGACGGAAATCTTGAAGCCCCGGAATGAGGTTTACAGGTAAAAATCCATCCCACTTGGTGTGCTGAAACAAAGAACAAACATCAACCATAAATTTGGCCAGAAATAAAAAAAATTCAAAATTTTCAGTCTTTTGCCTTTATCTCGAAAACCATGCATCCTATCGACATGACCACTAAGTTAAAAATTAAAGCTGACTAAATTTTCTACAAAATATTCTAATAAATTTTTTCAATACGTTGTATCGTTATTGATATATTCGACACTGAAAGTTGGCCATCCAAAAAACGACCTACATTCAAGCCCCACTGTTAGCTTTATTTTTTTGCAAGGAACCTCATTGGAACAGGCCCATTTATAGGATGCAATTAAAGATACAATGATTCAAGTTCTGACCAGCAGAAGCAACCATATGCCTAACCTTCTTCCAGTTTGTTCATAGTTGTCATGGATACCAATAACAAGACTGCTAAACCAGTCCTCATTATTGAGATTTCGGCATACAAAACGAAAGCAGACTTACAGAAACGCAATCGGTGGTGACATGAAACGCAATATGGTCAAATCTGGTCACGCAATTGGCGACGATGACTTTCGTCGACTTATCTCGGTCCTTCTTATTATCTTGCTCGACATTTATGCCCAAAACTAGACACAGCATACGCAGGACGACGCTATCAACATAATTTAAAATAAATCGACATAAAACACGTTTAAATTTACCTTCTTATTAGAGGCGTATGCGTAAGAAATATAGCGACGAGACAGGCATGTAAGCATATAAAAAGTCTCAACAGCGCGAATAAAAGGCCGAACGGAAAGTAGAAGACCAACGAGATAAACTGCCAGTTCGATTTCGGAAATCTGAAAACGAGAACGAAAATTAAGGAAAAATATTCTTGACCTTGTTACCTTTCTTTTTCGAAAATGTCCTTTAATTCGATATCCGTTGCCATCGTCGTAAATATTTGAAGAAAACGAGCAAGAGGATACGGAAGTTCAAGTTACATAAATACTAGGAAATGATGAGAAATTATAATAAAAGAAAAATAATAAGGGATCGTACGACTTTTTTTTTTTTCTCTTTTTCGTCTTTCTTGTCAAGTGAACCTTCGAAAGTCGAAACGTCAGGGATCAGGGTGGCCAACCTAAACAGCGGGAAAAACAAAACTGTGACGTCTTTTTTGTTGTTCCTAACGATTCTAAATTTGCAATGCATTATGGGAACGATCGAAATGCATGATCTTTGCAGTTCCATTGCATGGTTGAAAAAAATCAAAATGCATGATTGTGACTGTAAAAATGCATGATTGTAATCAGGGGCGGACGCCGGACTGGGACCTTAGGGTGTGGGTGGGTTTTCAGTTAAGGGGGATGGGGGGTGAAAAAAATTTTAACAGAAAATTGGCTTTTAGAAAAAAATATTAGGCAAAAACAGCGTTTCCCAAAATTTTTCACAGTGCGCCCCCCTTTTAAACAAATTAAATCCTTTGCCAAGTTTTTGAAGGTTTTTGGATGAAATTTGGGTTTTAAAATGTTGATTTTGAGATTTTTGACAAAAGAAATAGCACTTGAAACGTTGATTTTGAGATTTTTGACAACAATATTTGCTTTTATAATCACGACTTTGAGGTTTTTGACAAAAAATTGTCAATTTAAAGTTGATTTTGAGTTTTTTTTTTTTTTCACGAAAATTAGGCAATTATAAATGTTGATTTCGAGGTTTTTTGACCAAAATTAGGCTTTACAAATGTCGATTTTGAGGTTTTTGACGAAAATTTGGCTGTTTATGTTGATGTCGAGGTTTTTGGACGAAAATTAGGGTTTAAAAATGTTGATTTCAAGTTTGTTTTTTTAACCAAAATTAGGCTTTTTAAATGTTGATTTTGAGATTTTTTGGCAAAAATTGGTCTTACAACCATGATTTGGAGGTTTTTGACGAAAAATTGTCAATTTAAAGTTGATTTTGAATTTTTTTGACGAAAATTAGGCAATTATAAATGTTGATTTTGAGGTTTTTGACGAAAATTTGACTTTATGAACGTTGATTTTGAGGTTTTTGGAAGAAAATTAGGCTTCATAAATGTTGATTTCGAGGTTTTTTGACCAAAATTAGGCTTTTTAAATGTTGATTTTGAGGTTTTTGACGAATTTTTGGGACATTTGCACACAAAAAAATCTTGAGCTTTCCCACACCCTCCCTGGGGACAGCTTACGCCCCTAGTTTGGGAGCCACTGTGCAAAAATAACGCTTAAAAAAAAAGAAGAAAAGCTGACTCGGGGGGGGGGTTCTGTCCGGGCCAGTCCACCCCTGTGATTGTTACATTCAAAACGCATGATTGTTGTACTGCACGATGGGAAGTGTTAAATTTTATGACTGTGAGATTGTGACTGTCAAAATGCATGATTGTTTCATTCAAAAAGCATGATTTATGTAGTTTAAATGCATGATTTTTCTAGTTGACATTCATAATATAGTAAGCCGTAAGACCTATCAAAATGCATAATTTATGCCGTTGAAATGCATGACTTGACAACAGTCATGCAGTAGCAGTCGAAATGTAAGTAGGTATGATTGGATGTACAGCATCATATAGCATGATGGCAAAATTTATCAAAATGCACGTTAAAAATCACGATGGGAAACACCAGAGCAAGCCTATCGAAAGGCATCATTGGAAATATCTCAAAAATGATGCATAAGCCATAGATAATAATTTTGCCGCAGATATGATCTCTTTTTCCAATCAATGAAAATACTCCAACGCTAATTAATTAAATTATTGATTCAAAAATTAAGTAGGTACATAATCATAAAGACGAGGGTTCCACAAGATGGCTCTGAAGTGAATAACAAACAAGTTAAAGATATAGATCGATTATAAAAGCATCGATTATTCTTTTGTTTCTGAAATTTAATTATTAATCGTTTTATGTCGTAATTATTTTTATATATTCTACTTAATTGATGAGATGATTGACCGAATCATTTTGCTCTCTTTTGGTCATAAATTTTGGTTCTTAGAAAAGCATTTTAAAAAAAAGGGAGTGATGTTCGATGTATCGAAATATCAAAACGAGATCGTCAATCGATACATCGAGTTGTTTCAAACTGGAAACCTGGATCAAAGTAAAATTCTCACTGCCGAAAAATAACTCAAAAAGAGAAGCCAAAAGACTTCTTCGGTCTTCCATGTGTCCTTAAAATGGCTGAAGAGACACCAGTTATTAACAACATGAATACGAAAAACGGGAATTTCATTTGTGGCGTCGTCGAAGGTAAAAAACGAAGTTTTATTTGCGGCGTTGCCGATTTGGGGTGCTTACCGTATTTGGTTTTGTTTGTGGGGATAAATGATTAAATTGGGGTAATAGATAGAAGGTAATGCGAAGGTAGGGACCAGAGATAAAATTCGGAAAGTTCAGTGCTATATTTGTCCAGATTGTATGCAGTGTTGATGACGATACTATCAATGGTATTCAGAGACATAATTGAAGTATGAATGAGACTCTACTCTGTTTTCTCAGCTTCTTGCGAACCGATCGACTTGAAATTTTGCGACCTTTTTATAATCATATTTAAGAAGATCTGTGCCAAATTTCAAGACAATTGATTCTCAGGGAGCTGAGAAAATGCACTATTTATCATGAGGATTCAAGTCTCCACTCATACTAAAGAAACATTCAATAGGTCTTGTACCATATTTTTGGTCCATATTGAAGGCATTTTTGATGATTATGATGTGTCTTGCTAGCTATTCAGGATGGTACTCAGAGACACTATTTTTTTAACATTGCGTTTTCTCAGCTTCCTATTAAGCAATTGACTTGAAATTTTTAGGGCTTTTTCTCATCATATTGAAGAAGATCTGTGCCAAATTTCATGACAATCGGCCCACACGGAGCTGAGAAAATGCAATAGTTTCTACGTTTTTGAATACCATGAGACATAAAACTGCACCACCACCAGTTTTGGGCATGCTAACCTTTCCCTAAAGGTGGCTGTTGCACTATCACTGGATAGACCATTTCAATTTGACTATTATTCATTTTCAGGTTTTTATGGAAGACCATGGACTTCAGAACAAAGGAAAGATCTGTTTCAAAAGTTGAAAAAATGGGGCATGAATTCATACATTTATGCTCCAAAAGACGATTCGAAACATAGGGCGAACTGGAGGGACCTTTATACAGTCGAAGAAGCCGAGCATTTGACCAGCTTAATCTCAACTGCCAATGAAAACGGAATCACTTTTTATTATGCTCTTTCGCCCGGTCTTGACATCACATATTCAAACGTCAAAGAAGTCCAGACATTGAAAAGGAAACTGGAACAAGTTTCACAGTTTGGTTGCTCAGCATTTGCTCTTCTTTTTGACGATATCGATCCAGAAATGACTGAAGCGGACAAAGAAGTGTTCCAGTCTTTTGGGCATGCTCAGGTTTCAGTAACGAATGATGTTTACCATCATTTAAACCAGCCCAAATTTATTGTATGTCCGACCCAATACTGCGCCGCACGGGCAGTTCCGAATGTCCAAAACTCCGAATATCTGTCGACCCTTGGGACCAAACTTGCGCCGGAAATCGACATAATGTGGACAGGTGGGAAGGTAATTTCTCGAGTTTTGAGTGTCGAGTCAATCGAAGAGGTCACCGAAGTGATGCGGCGTCCTCCTGTCATCTGGGATAATCTTCATGCTAATGATTATGATCAAAAACGCATTTTTTTGGGGCCTTATCAGGGCCGGTCGCCTGATCTTATATCCAAACTTCGTGGTGTCGTGACCAATCCTAACTGCGAGTTTTGGGCCAATTTCGTCGCCATTCATACTTTGGCGCAGTGGTCAAGATGCACAATTGATGGCGATAGAGATAGAAGTATGCTTCATCTTTATCAAGAAGAAAACTAAATTTTTTTTAGATGAAAGTGTTTGTTCAGATATTAAATTAGAGACGGAAGCTGATGATGGAAGTGATGTTCCTACTCGTCTTCCAGACAACATTTATCATGCTCGTCGTGCTCTCCGGAATGCGATCATCGACTGGCTGCCTGAATTTCAAAGAAACAAACAAGCCTCTGGTAACAAATGAAAATTTCAAGCACAAAATTGATTTTATTTTCAGGTTTTGTGACGAAACCGCAAGTTTTAAGTTCCTTAGCGATCCCGGCTGCTGTTCTACAGGCCGTCCCGACTCCTCCAGTCGTTGTAAATACATGTATAGCTTTAACAAATACTTCTACGACTACAAACGTTTCAATGCCATCGATCCCTTTATCTTCGCAGTTTTCCATCAAAGAAGTTTGCACTACAGTATAAAAAGAAATTTATCATTCACATAAAAAAATTTGATAATTCTGTTTTAGGTGAACGGTAACAATGGACCGATTGTGATGAATTCTTTATTGTCGGAAACTAAAGTTTGTACTGAACCTATGGACTGTAATGCGACTCCGCCGCCTGAGGCGAAGGTTTCTCCTGCTGAAAATGTGACGGAGGCCGAAGAAACTAGAGTGGAAGAAGATTCTGATTCAAATGGCACAAATAAAATGATGGTCGATTCAACATCACCGGAACCGATGACTGAAGTGTAAATAATATTGTTCACTTAGTGAGTCAAAAGACTCAAAAAAAGTGTCTTGCACACCCACAATAGTCCAGATGCCAGAGATGAACATCTTTAAAAAAAACGGTCCCAAATCAGAACTTTTCCAAGTTTTTGACCTCCAGCTCAAAAACTATGCGTTCTAGCAACTTGATCACCAAGTACAAAATGAAAGATTATTAAATTCTGCGTCTAGTGAGCTTTCAAAAGTCGAAATCGGTCCAGCCGTTCTTGAGATATCAGTGGTCAAAGTTGACCGATTTTTGAGGAAAAAAATTTCTTTTTCAGTTTTCGACCTCTAGCTTGAAAATTATGCATTCTAGCAACTTAATCACGAAGTTCAAAATGAAAGATTATTAAATTCTGCACCTAATGAGATTTCAAAAGTCAAAATCGGTCGAGCCGTTCTTGAGATATTGATGGTCCAAGTTGACCATTTTTTGTAAAAATCCTCAGGCATTTTACCATACATTCATTGCTGTCAAGGGAAAACGGAATGCTCTAGAAAATCAAGACCAGTATTGTATTAAGGAACTTTTTCAAATAATCCAAGCCCTCCACCTTTGATTCAGAAATGGTTAACCATAAATGTTCATCAATACCAGCCATTTCGTAAAAACATTGATTCTTTGGTTAGCCAAACTGGAAAAACACTCATTTGATCGAGTTGGACTGTTGAGTATACTCCCTTTGTTGTGAATAATAAGATGAGACTAGTCTTGACTTCCTAAAACTCGCTGTTCCCTCTGTCTCAATTTTTCCTGAGGGAAGTACAACTAAGTTTGACATTTTTATTCTGTTTTAGGGCTGAATGGAAAGAACAGCCATTAAATATGGAAGATTTAACTTTACTCTGCGATCTTTTCTATTTACCTTTTGAACATGGTTCTCAAGGTATTCAACTTTTACAAGAATTTCATTGGCTCCACACAAACGCCCATATGGTCTCAAGCACATCTCAACCCGAGGTAAAATTTAAAGAAAACCGTTCCATTTTTATTTTTCAATTTTTAGGTCGACGAGTGGCTCGAAAGAGCTAAGAAACTCGACGATATCAGCGTCAGCGTCAACAAATTATTTCAAAAGTTAAACTGTATTAATAACAAAGAGCTCATGTATGAACTCTATCCGTACATTTGGGAAATGCGAGCTGTAATTTCGACTTTAAATTCGTACATAAAATGGCTTGGGGATGGAAAAAGAGGGATCAAGGAGAATCAAACTCTTGGGAACTATACATGGTTTTCGAAAGGTTGGAAAGAAAGCTTCATGAGCGGAGAACAAGAACCTTGGGTTTTTAGAGGTGGACTCACTGCCGATCTTCAAGTAAACAATTTTCATTCAAAATTTCCTTTTTTGTAACATTTTCTGCAGAGACTGATACCTGTGGATGGCGGTTCGGATTTATTTATCTACAAAGTCCCTCAAGCAGTTAGCAGCACAGTTTATACAATTCGAGGTTATGATGCGAAAGATAAGGAAAACCTTTTAAATCTAAATAAGACCATCAATGTAGAAAATGTGTCAGATACAAATGAAAAGTAAGGTTTAGAAACTGTTTTTTAAATTATTAATTTTTATTTTGTAGACTTTTAGAATCGATGTTGAACCTAAAGCCGGATATTAATTTTATCGTTGAGGAAGAGAAAGAAGAGGAGGTTAAAATGATGGGATATGCAATGGCGTTTGCAAATGCTAGGACGATTATTTCTGAGGCTGATAATCCGTCGACGGTTCTTTTATCATCTTTAAACGGTTTCAGGCACCAGCATCCGAGTTTGATGACTTGTGCGATCGATCCGTCCGTATCTGACCAAAGTGTTTCCAAACGACTTGTTATTTGTCTTCTTGCTGCCCTTCGTTCACATGGTAAATTCATGAAAATCCTCAAATATCATAGTCCATACCTAACATACTTCACCTGGCCCATCATACTGTATCTTTCATACCCAACCTAGCTCACTATTTGTCTTTTTTGCAGGCTCTTGTGGATGTTACACTCCTGTCAACACTCAAAACGTTTCCCTCTTCGACTTCTACAGCAAATTAGGCTTCGTCGAGCTCTCACGGGATGAAGAATCTTCAACAGTTTTCCTCAGCCGAGTCTTCTAACGCAGAAAACCTTCTTGATAGTATTTTAACTTTTAAGCAGCTAGGCCATGGCTCAAAAAATGTCTCTTTTTTTAAATTTAGACCACCCATGTAAATAAAGACGTATTTACATTCCTCCTTTATTTTTCTTCTCTCTATAAGAAAACATTCCTAAGAGGCATTCTTTGAATAATTCGAAAAGCAATATTGGCAACACCAATACAAAATAAAATCAGCTACCATATCTTTTAGTATTACAAATGGCTCAAAAATGGTCAATTCCTTATCTTTAATATTTGTATAGGATGAATCAAGATGAGAACATTCTCAACTTATGAATTTGAAAATCGAATGTCACTAAATCAAACAAAATGTAAGTTTTACTTTTTTTTCTCCGTGCGTGGATTAATTTTTTTAATTAACTTTTTATTTTTTAATATTGTGCGTTCATAAATTTTATGTTGAGATTTTCTCTAGTCAAATATACATGATTTTTTTTAAAACAATTTTTTTTGCCATTATTTAAATTTAATTTCTTCAAAGTTGCCAGCTTTGTATTCCTTTGGTCTTCAAAAAATTAATCCTCTTGGAAAAACGTCGCTTTAGGCCTCAACGTGGTGCTGAATTGTTTTACTCCAATCCATTGGCAGTAATTTTATAAAATTTTACCAAAAGCTGCCCTTTTGCAATAATGCGGAAAAACGATGGTTATAAATTTTTTTGGTGTGTTTATATTTCCACATATTGCCATTTTAAGAAATGATCCAGGAATAAAAATAACATTTTAACCAATTGGATGCTCACTTGGTCTATCACCCGACCCTTCGATACTGCCGCAACCTCTATTGGCTTCAGTGTAATTTTTTTCCCTGTGGCGTGTATTATTAGTTCTTCAGTATTGCACTAGGTTTCTAATGGTATAATTAGTCTCAGGATAAAACCTTTTGTTATCAGCGATAAACAGCAAAAACAAAAGAGTGAATTTTCGTCGAGTGTATTTGCATCCAGGGTATGAAACTTGTAAAACTGACTTAGCACTGAAAGGGTTAAATAAGAAAATTTATCCAAAAAGGTAACATTCATAGGGCTTTTTTTTTTTTAGGTATGGGTATTATTTATTTTATTATTATTTATTATATTACTATCATCACATTTTTAAAGCTTTTCTCCGGTATGAACTCTTAAGTGTTTCTTCAGCTTAGTTGAATCTGCGAATTTGGCTTCACAATGCTAGCATTTGTAAGGTTCATATTCGGGGTGAATTCTCACACAGTGCACCGTCAGATTGCCTAGAAGAGAAAACCCTTTGCCACAAACCTCACATTTGTGTGGCTTTTCTCCTGTGTGAACTCTTGTTTTTTCAGATGGCTGGACCTAGAAAACGAAGTACCTGAGACTTCACATTTGTGAGGCTTCACACAGGTGTGTTCCTTTAGATGGTTCGACTTAAGGAATGAAAAACCACAGACATCACATTTGCAATACTTTTTTCTTGAGTGACCTTTCATGTGTTCTTTCATATAGGTTGACACTGCGAATTTAGCTTGACAAATCTCGCATTTGTAAGGTTTTTCTTTGCTGTGAACTGTCATGCTGTGCTTCATCAGACTGCGTTGAACATTAAACCTTTTGCCACAAACCTTACATTTGTAAGGCTTTTCTCCCGTGTGAACTCTTGTGTGTTCCTTCAGCTTGTTTGGCCTAGAGAATGAAGAACCGCAGAGTTCACATTTGTGACGCTTTTCACGGGTATGAGTGCTCATGTGTTCATTCAGATAGGACAACACAGCAAATTCGGCTCTACAGAGCTCACATTTGTAAGGTTTTTCTTCACATTGAACTCTCATATTGTGCCTCTTCAGACTCTTTGAAGAAGAAAGTTCTTTCCCGCAGACCTTACATTGATAAGGCTTTTCTCCGGAGTGGACTCCCATGTGGACCTTGAGACAGAATGGCCTAGAGAAGGTTTTCCCACAAACCACACATTTGTAAGGAGCATGGATTTTTAAATGCCTCCTCAGAATTGAAGAGTTGCAAAACTCTTTCCAGCATAAGACACATTCATAGAGTCCCTCGCTTTTACTGGTTGAGGGTTGCGCCATGTCGAATCCCCAAATATAGAGTTGTTCTTTCTCAATGACGAACTCACTTTTAGGTTCCATCTCGCAGGACTCTTCTTTCTCTTCTTTGATTTCTTGGTTGTGGGCATATTCAATAAAGAGAGGTTCTTCTTTGACTTCAATCTCATTCTCCTCAACGTACTCCGCTTTAATTTTTATCTTTTCGGCCATATCGCAAATCTGGAATGGAGAAATTACCGAATTCACTCGTATTTAATTGAGTATTTGTCACCTAACTCGTAGCACACAACTAGGAACAGAATGGTCGAAACTCGAAAACAGAGTAATATATTATGTACTATTCGTACATCTCGAAAATTTTGTGAATGTAGACTCAATAACACTACTAGTGTAACTACAGTGTTGCCACCAACACAACATTTCCCTTTTTTTTTAATTTCCCTTGAGCGTAAGATGGCGTAAGGTTATCCTTTTGAGTTTTAGGTATTTTGTTATCAGTATCAGCATCGTTATCATTGAAGTTTATTTTGTTGATCACTTCTGAATTTGTTTGAAGAAATGCCCCAAAAACTCAAAGGTTGGCGGTACGCGGCATTTATCGGTAGCTTGGTCGGTGCAATCGGAATAACGATCTATCCCATAATAATCTCTCCTATGATGAACCCCGAACAGTACAAAAAAGTTCAGGCGATCACTCGGAAGAACATCCGACAAGAGGACATCCAGCCTGGAAACATGAAAGTCTGGACCGACCCTTTTGGACGTGAAAAACCCAAAAATGAAGAAAAACACTGAACATTTTCGGATCTTTTTCATAGTTATGATCGTTTGTATATATTTTGTAAAATAATAATAATTTTAATGATCGCTGTTATTTAAATGGCTGCGTTTTATTGTCGCCAGACCGCCAATGCTCCATCATACTCCCCGAAACTAGACATTCTTGCCACAACAATCTCGACATCTATGTATTCCATTTGCTCTAGAGTCCAGCCACCAACATTTTGGCTTTAGACGTCGATAGATGCAGGTACATCCATTGTTGGTACATCAAGAGGGAAAGTTATGCGGATTAAAAGGGACAGTAAAGCGGATTAAAAAGGGAAAGTTAAGCGGATTAAAAGTTCGGGGATTACGTTAAGCGGATTAAAGAGGGAAAGTTAAGAGGATTAAAGAGATAAAATTTAGTGGATTAAATAGGGAAAGTTAAGCGGATAAAAAGGAAAAGTTAAGAGGATTAAAGAATGTTAAGAGGGTTAATGGGGAAATCAAGGGATTAACGGGGGAGTAAAAGGGGCCAAAAATGAATTAAAGGACAGATTAAAGAATTGAAGGGGTTTATAGAACAGGGAATCATAAACTGGAAAGGGATTAAGGGCACTGGCAACTTTAGGGCACCCACTTTAGGGCAACTTGCTATTTATTTTTTATGTAGGTATAAAGACACCAATAATATCTCTCTTTACACCAATACAATTGCACTAAGCTCCAATACTTTGGCTCTAGATATCAATGCCTTTTCTCTACTCAACCCAATGACACTGCCATGCAAATAATCTCGAGTCTAGACATTAGTGCAATGGATGTAGGCAGGGGTGGACTGGGACCTTAGGGTGTGGGTGGGTTTTCAGTTAAGCCCGGGGGGGGGGCGCAGCAGAAAATTGGCTTTTAGAAAAATATTTCAGCAAAAACAGAGGGGTTCCCAAACTTTTGAATTTGCTCTTATAACCATTATTTTGGAGGTTTTTGACAAAAAATTGTCAATTTAAAGTTGATTTTGAGGTTTTTTTTACGAAAACTAGGTATTTATAAATGTTAATTTTGAGGTTTTTGACGAAAATTTGGCTTTATAAATGTTGAATATGAGGTTTTGGACGAAAATAAGGCATCATAAATGGTGATTTTAAAGGCTTTTTTTTTCTTTTTCTTTTTTTTGACGAAAATTAGGCTTCATAGGTACATGTTAATTTCGAGGTTTTTTTTTTAAACAAAAATTAGGCTTTACAAATGTCGACCCCCCCCCCCCATTGCAATGGCTCAAGATATCAATGCAATGTCTAAGTCTGGACATCAATTTAAGCAGATAAGAGTTAAAGACTTCAAACCCAATGGAATGATAGAAAATACATATAAAACATTGAATGAATTACAAAAATATCTTGTTTTTTATTTTCTCTTCTTATAAAAATCAAGTCTTGTATCTTCTTTGAACTCGAGATGTATGATGGTTGGATGATTGTTTTAAGGCTTCTTCCAGGACGTTGGTTAAATGGACCAAATTTCCAGGATCGGTTTGCAAAAGAATCGATTCATCCGGAGTATTTTCAAGCTTCAATTTCATGAGAATGTTCGGCTCAAGTTGCTCCGGAAGTGCTCTCGAACCGAGCTGAAAAATTGAAGAAAACAAATATGAAAAACAAAATAAAACTAGCAAACCTGTATTTGCGTCCTCCATTCCAAATCTTTGTACATCGGAAGCTGCACAGATGCGGCCAACAAAACATTATTCATGTCCGCCCGTTTCGCTTTGTAGAACGAGCAGATTATTTCGATCTGTTCGCTTTTGAAGCCAAGTTCCGATAAATTTGAGGTCAGTTTTGCCATGGAAAGCTGCAAAAAATAAATAAAAAGACGAAATTTATGCACAATAATGTACCTTTAGTTTGCATGTTTCCGACAGTAAATTGACCAATGCTTCAACAATGTGCTGCAGATCTTGAGGAGTAATTTCAAGTTTTTCTAAAAAGAATAACGAAAAGAAATTTTATTATGTGGTCAAGTTTCAGGAGACAAAAATTTCTTATGAGTGGGGGCAGCTATAATTTTGAAATTAACCCAATTTTGGCCTACAGTCGACCAGAATTTTGGAAGGAAGATGCGGTGACAACTTATAAATATCAACCCACAGGACTGCTAGTGGCTGAAGACCACTCAGAATGTTGCATCAAATGTACTGGCCAGTGGCCACTGCCCTGGGACATCAATCAACCCATGGGACCGCTAGGCTATAGAACATCACAAGATTGTCTTAGCAGATGTATTGACAAATGACACCATCTAGACATCAACCCAGTGCTCTATGAGTGACTTACGCGCTGCAGTCGCATAAAACTTATTGTTGACACCCTTGGCGATGTAATCCCAGGCGAGGCGACAAAAATCTTTCAAAACTGCAACCAAAATGAATCAATTAATACTTTTCCAATGTCCGGTAGCAAGGACCAACCATTTTCGTCCTGCTGAACCAGATAGCTTAAATGCTTCTTATTTAAATCGCTAAGTCTCAACATTTTCTTTAGAAAATTCAATCTGTTATCACTCTTATCAGTAGGAATGTATCAATCAGGTGTAGCAACAAAATTTCCCCGTTCCCAACCTTTCGATCGGAAGGCGATTCGCTCTGCGGCACTTCAAAAACTTGCGTTTTTCTTCTTATTTCCTCAAGTTTCCATTTTCGGTCATGTAGGTCGGCGTTCCTGAGAAAAAAGACGTTGGAGACAAAAAGGAAAAAGTAACCGCTAGACTCGAACAATGGCTGCAAACTTAGAAAAATACAAGAAGGACATTGTGGGAGGATGGAAGGACGTTTTAGATGACAAAACGCCGACAAACTGGTACTTATAATGTATAAAAATGATTAGTTTATTGTCTTTGTTATTCCTCTAGGGCGCTTTTCGGTTATGAAGGGCAGACGAACAATCTCCAGTTTGTCTCTAAAGGAGGTAAGCGTCATTTTGCCTTCTCGACGGTTTTATGTTATTTTTTGGCTTCAGATGGTGGCCTGGAGGAGCTGAAAGAAGAACTGAACAGTGGGACGATCATGTACGCTTTTGTGCGAGTTATAGACCCGAAGACAAGCCTTCCTAAATGCATTCTTATCAATTGGGTATGTTGACTTCTTTGGTGGTTATGGCACCGGCCCAATGTGATGACTACTGCAAGCCCTAAGGAGCAGGAAGATCATCAATGTGAATAGAACGGATTAAAAAGTTTTTGACGTGATATTTCGGTTTTTCAGCAAGGGGAAGGAGCTCCACAAGTGAGAAAAGGAACGTGCGCTAATCATATCAAAGACGTCCGCGCTTTATTGACTGGAGCTCATTTGACCATAAATGCCAGAAACGAAGAAGAAGTTGAAGAAGACGTCATTATGAATAAAGTTGTCTCGTCTACAGGTTCTTCTTACAGCTTCAAAGAAAGGATTGGAGAGGCTGACCGTCAAACGGCACCAGTCGTACGTTCCTATTCAAAAATTAATTTTTAGCTCATTCGTTTTTTCAAGGGGACCATATATAAAAGGGTTATACCCAAAAACGAGATAAATGCTGCTGAGCGGGATCGTTTTTGGCAAAAAGAAGACACTGAGGAGAAAAATAGACTGGCCGAAGAAAGGAAACGACTGGAAAAAGCGAAGCTTGAAGAAAAAGAAAAACGCGAAAAAGAGGTATTTCGCCACTAATTTTTTTTTCTCTCTATTTAGGCTTTTCTAGGCTGAACAATCATCAAGAAACGAGCCAAGCCCAGAAAGGAACTTCGTAAAAAGAGACTCGATCCAGCAAGAAGCTGCGGAAGTCATCAAGCAAAGAAATTTTGATGCTAGAGCCATTTTTGAGAAGAACACCTCTGCCGGGCAGATGAATTCTCGACGTTCTTCCGTCAAAGACAACATTTTTATCGCATCCGGTAAAGATAAGGATTTTATATCTGTTAAAATAATAACATATCAGCAGATGTGAAAAACAAAGAAGTCAAAAACGAAATAAAAGTCGAAAAATCAAACGGTGATGTTAAAAAAGTAGAAGAAGCTCCAGTTCAGGTTGAAAAAGACGAACAAAATGCGGCGCTTGAAGCTCAAAAAGCGGAAGAAGCAGCACAGAAACAAGCACATCAAGATCAATTAGCGAAAGGTAAGCTTAGGCACGTTTAAGGATCATTTGACAACTAAAAATTCTAGATGAGGAAGAGCAGATCAAATGTTTGCAAGAAGGCTACTTAAATGGAGACGTTCTCGATGAATATGATTTAGGGATAAAAGCGGAAGCGCTTTATGACTATCAAGCAGGTTTGTTGATTTCTTTGAGCAGAAAGCCACATTCAAGTTGATGGACTACATAAGCCGACTCTTCCCATTGGTTATTGGACTACTGAAAACTGCTTTGATTGGCTTAAGTGGGTTGGACTCCCTAAACTGACTCTTTACGTTTGGTAGATTGAATTGAACTACTTTAGCCAACTCTTTCGATGGTTTCGATACTACATAAACTGATTCTTTCCATAGAATTGATTACTTAGCCATCTCTTTCCTGTGATTAACTTGGACTACATAAACCAACGCTTTCCTTTGGTTTGATTGACTTGGACTACATAAACCATCTCTTTCTCTTGGTTTGATTGACTTGTACAGCATTAACCAACTCTTTTCATTGATTTGAATGACTTGGACTACATAAACCCTCTCTTTCCCCTGGTTTGATTGATTTTGACTACATGAACTAACTCTTTTCATCGATTTAAATAACTTGGACTACATTAACCATCTCTTTCCCCTGGTTTGATTGATTTTGACTACATGAGCTAACTCTTTTCATCGATTTAAATGACTTTTACTACATTAACCATCTCTTTCTACATAATTGGTTTGATTGACTTGGACTACATAAACCCTCTCTTTCCCCTGGTTTGATTGATTTTGACTACATGAACTAACTCTTTTCATTGATTTAAATGACTTGGACTACATTAACCATCTCTTTCTATTGGTTAGATTGACTTGGACTACATAAACCGACGCTATCCTTTGGTTTGATTGACTTGGACTACATTAACCATCTTTTTCCATCGGTTTGATTGATTTGGACTACATAAACCATCTCTTTCTCTTGGTTTGATTGACTTGGACTACATAAACCGACGCCTTCCTTTGGTTTGATTGACTTGGACTACATTAACCATCTATTTCCATTGGTTTGATTGACTTGGACTACATTAACCATCTATTTCCATTGATTTGATTGACTTTGACTACATAAACCAATTCTTTCCATTGGTTTGATTGACTTGGACCACATAAACCATCTCTTCCCCTTGGTTTGATTGACTTGGACTACTTAAACCAACTCTTTTCATTGATTTGATTGACTTGGACTACATAAACCGACTCTTTCTTTGGTTGATTGCCTAATTGGCTAGAATACCAACACTGACTATATGCATTGCCTAGATTGACTTGGGCCTCTTAAAAAAGACTGTTCGCTGAAATAAGTGGGTTGGACTAGATTGAACCACTAATTTTAACAAAATGATTCTTTTATTTTTAGCTGACGAGACAGAAATTTCATTCGATCCAGGCGACATCATCACTCACATCGATCAAATCGATGCCGGATGGTGGCAAGGACTCGCACCCGACGGCACCTTCGGCCTCTTCCCCGCTAACTACGTACAATTGTTATAAAGCAATTAAAATTATAATTTTTTTTTTTTTATGTTACTAAAAGTATTAATATTATATAAATTTTAAACTCAAATATCATTTTACTCACCACTATCCCTTCATGCAACATCATAATTTGGAAGATGCAGACACTAACTAGACTTCAAAAGATGCTTCTTATTACCCCTCTCCCCCAAAGAGGACAAAAAACATGAGGAAGGAAAAAAAAAGACAATTATCTTAACAATGTAATCACATTAAAAACAATCAAATTTAAACATATAAGTCAGCGTCAAGTTAGCCAAAAAATAATTTTTGTCAATTCAGTCGAGTTATTTTATGGCACTTACACATTCTAGTTTTAAAATAAATTAACTAAATTTACTCTCTAACTTAATCGCTATAGAGAGTGTCATAATTGCACGATTTTACTGAAAGACGGAATCCATCGTGCTGTATCCTGTGTCCTGAGAGGAGGACTTACTTATAACCATTTTAGACGTCGAATTGAATATAACATGATGTTTTTTGTCATTTTCTAATGGCAACGCTAAAAGTTCGTCTTTTGTTTCTGAAAGAGAAATGTGATTAAAAGTGTGGATTTGTTTGGTTGATTACCTATCAAAGAAATGTCCATGCTGTTGGAGGACCGCTCTGAAAACGAATTGATCGGAGACAAATCTGGACTTGAAAGTTCATTGTGCATTTTCTCTTCTTCTGCTCTCCAATCCTAAACAAAATAATTTGGAAATTTTTTATGCTGCAGGAAAGCTTTCTAAAATAGCTTTCTAACGGTATAAATATCAATGAAATTGGTCAAAAATTGTAGAAATTATGGAGGTTTATACATTTACTGTCAATGCTTACCATTCTGGGAGGTTTTGAGGAATTTTCGGGTGAAATATAAGAACCCCTGAGGAAAATAAAGATAAAAATTATAGATTGTAAGTGAAATGAAGCACTTACTTCAAAAAGCTGTGATCTTCGTTGTCGAAAAATAGTTTTCTTCTTAGCGATGAGCTGTTTAGACTGTTTTCTTCAATTTCCATACTCTAAGATGAAAAAAACTTGAATTAGCTCGAATTAATTTCGATTCAACAAACCTGATCTTTTTCTGTCTTGGCTGCGCAAGGAGTTGAAAAGCTGGCCAATGAACGTTTGTGACTCAAGGGGCTGACTGAAGGGGTCGAATTTGAAGAAAACTCGAAATCCTGGACTTGTGGGCTGTCGGGAGAGCGGTCTTGAAACGTGTGCGAGAAAAACCTTTCAAAAATAATTTAAATTCAAGTTAACAGGGCTTTGTGATGGGAAAGAAGGTGGTAACTATCATGCATTGCGAGGGTAACCATAATTCAATACAAACCACCGTTCTTTTGCGTTAGTACCCATTAAATTGAGATAACTCTCACTGTGCATAGAAAAAGTAACGATATGTATAGGAGAGTGGTTCCCAGACATGGGGCATAAGCTGTCCCCTGAGGTTCAAGATTTTTCTTCTTTTTCAAAATCCCCCAAAAATTTAGTTTTTCTTTTCTTTCTGAACATATTTTAAGGGTATTTATCATTAAAACCTTAAAATCAACATTTGAAAAGCCTAATTTTCGTCCAAAAACCTCAAAATCAAAGTTTTAAGAGAACATATTTGTCAAAAACCTCTAAATTAAGGTTTTAAGGGCCAAATTTTTGTCAAAAACCTCAAAATCAACATTAGTGAAGCCCAATTTTCGTCCAAAAACCTCAAAATCATTTTTGTCAAAAACCTAAAATCAAGGTTTTAAGGGCCAAATTTTCGTCAAAAACCTCAAAATCAACATTAGTAAAGCCCGATTTTCGTCCAAAAACCTCAAAATCATTTTTGTCAAAAACCTAAAATCAAGGTTTTAAGGGCCAAATTTTCGTCAAAAACCTCAAAGTCAACATTTCTAAAGCCAAGGTTAGAAAAGAAAAGAATCAGCATTTTAAGTGCAATTTATTTTGTCAAAACCTCAAAATCGACATTTTAAAACCACGATTTTCTTCAAAAACCTCAAAGTTAATACTGGTGCACATTGGTGGATCGGTCCGCCGGTCGCTCGGTGGGCCGCTTTTTTGGCTCTTAAAACCATGATTTTGAGGTTTTTGACAAAAAATTTTCTCTTTGAAGTTGTTGTTGTTTTTTTTTGTTTTACTGAAATTTGGCCTTAGAAATGTTTACTTTTAGACGTTTTAGTTTTTGACAAAAGGCTTTTCAAACTTTGATTTTGAGGTTTGTGGACGAAAATTGGGATCTTGAAACCTTAATTTTGAGGTTTTTGACGAAAAATATCTCTTAAAACTTTTCTTTTAAGGTTTTTGGACGAAAATTAAACTTTACAAATGTTGATTTTGAGATTTTCGAAGAAAAATTGGCTCTTGAAATGTCGATTTTAAGGTTTTTGATTAAAAATAGCCTTAAAATATGAGGCGCTCCGAATACGAAGGGCAAACTCGACATCGGATTCTTTGTTGAGTTCGCCCTTCGTATTCGGAGAGCTCATATGTTCAGAAAGAAAAGAAAAATTAAATTTATGGGGGCTATTTGAAAATCATGCAAAAAGTGACCAACATGGTCATGGATAGGTCCCATGCATTCCAAAGGGTCACATCATATACTGCAATGGTAAAAATCATGCACACCATTATACAAATTTATATCCTGATTGTAAGTACCTATCGAGGGCTTCTTGAGCTTTTGATTCCGTGCTCTCGTCATACTCAGAAGAAGCATACTGTGGCGAGTCAATAGCAGCCGGTTGGATTTTCGACAACTGATCTATACTCCATGAAAACTCTTTGTTCTAGAAATAAAATTAATCATCTATCACGCTTTAAATCATCGAAGTTCACCTCGGGGCTCTGGCCGATGACGAAGATCGTCGGAGAGCTTATTACGCCATTGACGAGCGACTGCACTTGGACATTGAAAGGGTTGACGACCTTCTTCGGCTTCTTCGACTCATACGATCTCGCCTGAGCAGCGAAAAGAAGCGAAGACTTGGGCGAGTCGCAATGCATTACGGACGGATAAACCAGCTTCATCGGACTTCAATTTTAAGAATCAAATTAATAAAAAAACATGAAGAGAATCAAACTATCATGCTTACCTTTCATCAGTCTTATTTTCCATTTTGAAGAGATCTTTTAAATAAATCCGTCCGTTTAATTTTGAAATCCGAAAAACGAAGAGTCAAAAGCCCGATTTTTGATCTTGTCGTCTTTTGAAGGGTTTTGATTTTGAACTAACCAACCGAAAATCATTCCGAAATTTCAATCGATTATCGCATATCGAGTTGTGTTGGTGCGCCTGAAAATTATAAGTATTATAACCTCTGATGCTCTATAACCGATTAAAAACCTCCTATTTTGAATTAGGAAAACGTGCTCTTTACAGCTTTTGCTGTAAGTTTTAATTTGACTTTTTAGAATTGGTTGTTTTATTTTTTTTAATAATGAATCAAGACGATGTAAGTTATAATTTATGATTTCTTGGCCCATTTTGATGTTTTGAATTGATGTTTTAGGTCGTGTGGGGGATCATCAACAGAAGTTTTTGTTCGTTTAAAGTCAAGTAAGTTTGTCATTAAGTTCATGGTTTATTTATTTTTTGTGCAGCACAAAAGGGCAACAGTTTTGTCGAAATGAGTATAATTTGACTGGTCTTTGCTCTCGTTTGGCTTGTCCGGTCGCAAACAGCCGATATGCTACGGTACGAGAGGAGAATGGAATCGTTTATCTTTATTTGAAAACTGCAGAAAGGTATTAGTCTTAATTAAATAACTGTAAGGCTCAGGGTGGCCGCCAACTTGGAAAATATGGGAATTTAGTGGACAGGGGAATTTGGATTTTGTCTAAAACTTGGGGTTCTGACCATTAAATGGGGGGGGGGGGATTTCACATCCGTCATCGAAAAGTCCTATCTTATGTGATTGAAATTTTCATTCCAAATGTCAATTTTCGTCTAAAATCCTGGCCAAAACTAAAAAAAAAAAAAAATCATTTATATCAACCGCCCTCTCCCCCAAATTCTATATCATTAAGTCCAATTTTTGTCTAAAAGAATCAACTTCTCATCCTAATTACCAATTTTTTGCCTCCCCCCCCCCAAATTTTTTTTTCATTCTCCTACGAAAAATACATTTCACATCCCAAATTACCAATTTTCTTCCAAAATCTCCCCAAAACTTCAAAATTCATCCCCCATATTCCACATCAAAAAGTCCTAAAAAACCAGAATTTCACATCCTAAATGCCAATTTTTTTCGCAAATCCCCCCCAAAACCAACCCCCAACGCCAATGTTCTTCCAAAATCCCCCAAAATTTAAAAAATGTCCCCCCCCCAATTCCCTTTCCTAAATGCCATCTTTAATCCAAAATTCCACATCAAAAACAGGACTTCTTTTTGTCATAAAAAACCCAAATTCCAAATCCTAAATTGCCAATTTTCTTCCAAAATCTTCCCAAAACTTCAAAATTCATCCCCCATATTCTACCTCAAAAAGTCCTAAAAACCCAATTTCACATCCCAAATGCCAATTTTTTTCTTCTCCAAAATCAAAACCACATTTCACATCCTAAATGAGAAATTTTTGAATTTGCCCAAAATCCCCCAAAACTTCAATTTCACCCCCCCCCCCCTCCATTCCACACCTTTCCTAAATTCCATCTTTCATCTAAAGTTCCACATCTGAAGTCCTGTTTTTGTCATAAATAACTCAAATTCCACATCCTAATTGCCAATTTTCGTCCGAAATCCTCCTTTTTCAAAAACTTTTTTTCAACCCCCTGCCACCCCCAATTTAGCAAAACTAGTTTCGTTTTATATTATTTTAATTTTTTTTTCTTTTCTAAATTGGTGTCTGCCCAACTGGGACCCTCACATTTTTTTCCAATTTTGAACTTCCATTTTTTCCAGAGCGTGCTTTCCAGAAAAGCAATGGGAGCGAGTCAAACTGTCTCGGAACTTTGAAAAAGCCATTTTTCAAATAAACGAAAACCTTCTCTTTTGGTCGAGTTTCATCAAATCGAAATGCAAGCAACGTTTCGTCAAAATCACCCAGTATCTCATCCGTATGAGAAAACTCAGATTACGAAGACAGTAAGTTTGAATTTTCTTGTAAAAACTGCTTTACAACCTTGTATAGGAAGAAGATAATCCCGCTCCAGAGGAAAATCGAAAGAAGGACAAGGCGAAGAGAAGAAAAAGCTTTGATTGCAGCTCAACTTGATTCGGCCATCGAAAAGCAGCTTGTAGAGCGACTAAAGCAAGGAACAGTAAGTAAAACGCTAAATAAATAATACTTTCATTTTAGTACGGCGATATTTACAATTTCCCTCAAACCGTATTCGACAAAGCATTGGAAGCCGAAGAAATTGAAAAAGACGAAGAGATGGAAGAAGATTCTGAACAAGAGAGCGTAAGTGAATTAAAAATTCTGAACCAAACAAAATGTTGGAAATTTCAGGAAGAAGAAAAGGAAGTCGAGAGTGACCTTGAAATGGAATTAAACAAAGAAGAAGTGGACGAATACGTCGAAGGTGAAGAAAGCGAAGAAGAGACCGATGATGAAAGCGGAATCAAAGAAATGATGCCTTCCGATTTCCAACTTTCCGAACACGATAGCGACATTGAGGTAATCAACAATTCATAAACTAGTGTTTGCTAATATTTTAATTTTAGGATGTCCAAATTGAGAAAGACACCAACATAAGAAGAAAGTCATTGCCGAAGAAGAAAAGGCCTCGTGTTGAAATTGAATACGAATATGATGAACCTGATAAAGAAATTGCTTAGCTTATCTTAATAAAATACAATTTTAATTTTTTCTGGACTTCATTAAATTTTTTCCACATGTGTCTTTGGTGTCTGTTTTTTGATCAACAGATCAAAAAAGTTGCAAATATTATCCTCTGACACTTCAATCATGTTTAGACCCTCCTTTTAGGTATTTCATGTGGTTTGGACCAATCCTTCTTGTGATTCCGACCCCTACCCTTCAATGTAGTGTGGACACCTTTTTGAGTGGTTTGGACCAATCTTGTGTTTGGACCCCTCCCTTTTCATATGATTTGGTCCCCTAACTTTCCATAATATGATTTGGACCTCTTCATTTTAATGTGGTTTGGGCTCCTTTTTTAATGGTGTGACCCCTCCCTACTCATAATGGTTTGGACTTTGGACCCCTCCTGTTTCATTTGGTTTAGTCCACAGAACATTTAAAAAGACCTTTTGTGTTAAAACCTTTAAATGTGTAAAAAACGACCTTTTTAAATTTTCTGTGGTTTAGTCCCCTACCTTTTCATGCGGTTTAAACCCCATCCTTTTCAAATGGTTTGGACCCCTCTCTTTTTGAGTGGTTAGGACCTTGGATCGATCCCTTGTCTTGTGATTCGGACCCTTGGACCAATCCATCGTCTTGTGTTCGGACCTCCTCCCTTATCATATGGCAGGACCCCTTAATTTCAATGTGGTTTGGGCTCCTTTTTTAATGGTTTGGACCCTTACCTTTTCCTATGGCTTTATTTTTAGTTCAAAAAAATAAAATTCACGGTTTGAATTTTTTTCTAGATTTTTCTAGAAGAAAGGTCTCCCTTTTACTGTGGTTTCGACCCCTCCATTTTATATTGGACCAGAGTAGGGCAAAATGGAATTGAAAAAAAGTAATTGGATTACAAATTACAAGTAATTCAATTACATCAAAAGTAATTCAATTACATTCAAATAATTCAATTACATCAAAAGTAATTCAATTACAAGAAATGTAATTCAATTACAAGAAATGTAATTCAATTACAAGAAATTTAATTCAATTACAAGAAATTTAATTCAATTACAACAAATTTAATTCAATTACAAGAAATGTAATTTGATTTTAAAAAAATGTAATTTGATTTAAAAAAAAAGTAATTTGATTACAAAAAAAAATTTAATTCGATCACAAAAATGTAATGGCCGGCAACAAAAATGTCGTGTTTAATGATAAAGGACTCTAGACTCCCTAGAGCAGGTATCTTTTTTCGATGATGAAGGATTCTAGAGGGTCATTTATCGTTCATAAATAAACCCAGAGTGTCATTTTAGGATTATAATGCCATCTAGAATGTCTTTTACTTTGAAAATGAATTCTAAAGGGTCGTTTTTCATTTTTTTTTTTAAATTTAGTGAAAATAGATATTTTTTGTAATTTGTAATTGAAAATGTAATCTAATTACAAATTACATGTAATCGAATTACAATGTAATTCAATTCCTTACTATAAAAGTAATTCGATTACAATGTAATTCAATTACGCCCTACTCTGATTTGGACCCAGGACCCCGTGATGTAGAGGATTAAGAATGTAAACATTTTAAGTCTACCACCTTATCCATACACCACAGAGGTCCCCCGTTAGACCCCTCTTTTATAAGTAGAGAATCTTCTCCAGTGTCCTACACTATCCTCCCTGGTACTGTGACATGTTGCCAAAGAATGTTAGCAATGCCTCTTCATGCTTTGGTTTTATGGTCATCATAGTTTCGCCTAAGTCTTTAAACAGGATGTTGGTATAAAGTAACATTTATTTAATGTACAAAATATAATTTACATTCTGAATTTCTTAAATAAAGGATGTTTTATATTGCTCGATGACTTCTTGAATTCCATATAGACTGCGTCGTCTGCTCCAGACATCGATCCAATATTTCCTTGCAAACGGCGAACTCCCGAGCCTCTGTGGGCATCTCCAGGAACCTTCTCTTCATCAGCATCGAGATCAGAAGCAGCAAGCACTTGCTGAAGAAGCTGTCCCTGCTCATCTCTCGTTTTGTAGAAAATGTCCGGATCCTGAAAACAAGAGCAGAATTAGCTAAAGATTAAGGCATCTTGAAGCAGTTCAGCTAAACAGAAGCTGGTTATTACCTGATCGATCCCAGCAAGTTTAGTGACGACTTTATAGCTGTAACCTTGGTTTACAAGGAACCGTTGACGTTTTCTAGAATACGCCATCTCGAGGGTATCTTGAGAGACGAGAGTGTAGAAAAAAGCATTGTATTCTTCAGCAACGGCGCCTTTTTTAGCCCTCAAAATACGACCAAGCCGCTGTGCCTCCTGACGTCGAGAACCACCATGCGACGATATTTGAATCAGCACATTTGCTTCCGGAAGGTCAAAAGATGTATCCGCCACTTTACTCACGAATATTGTGTTCACTTTCGGATTGAATTTGAAATTTTGCAAAATTTGTATTCTTTCATTCTAAAAAAGAAAAAAAATTGAGAAATTTTTTTTAAATATTATATTCAAAATTACTTGAGATGTCGGTCCATAAATATATGGCTTATTCATTTTGATGGCATAATGTTTCAGAGCGAAAACATTATCTGAAAAAACTATCGTTTTATCCCCTCTTTTTTCATGATATCTGATCAAAAACTGAGCCGCTCTGAATTTATTCGGATTCATGACATATAAAAGCTAAAAGTAAAAAAAAAAATTAAAAAAAATTGGTAGCACAAAAAATGACATACTAGCTTTTTTGATGTTTTGCAGCTGAGGTATTCTCTGTAGAATTCAGGAGTCATCGGGCACCATACTTCGGCACACTGGACTCTAGCAATGTAGCCCCTGGATTGCAATTCTAGCCAGTTTGCTTCATAAAGTTTAGGACCAATCAGAAAATTGAGATCTGCGATTTTGTCATCTTCACGGAGAAGAGTTGCCGTCAAGCCGAGTTTACAATGGGACTGGACAATTGTCAAAACTCGCCTGAACATCTTTGCTGGGATAGTGTGGACTTCTATAATTAAATTGTACATGTACTTTTTAAAAAGAAGAAATTACCGTCTAAAACCATGATTCCCCATTCTTGATTCTGAAGCCATTTCATGGTCTGCTCGGCTTCCCAAGAACGCTTTTGTGTGTGGGTAATCATCGAGTAGGTTGTGATAAGTATGCCGCAGCCCATTGGCTTATCTTTAGCTTCAGAAGTAAAGCGGCATATCATGATATCGTCAGCCGTTGACCACATTTTGAACTGCTGCTTCCACTGCTCGACTGACACACCAGAATTGCAAAGAACCAAAGCTCGCTTTCTTACAGTACAGCAAGCCGTGACTCCCACCAAACTCTTTCCAGCCCCTATAACCAGCTTACTAAAATTTCAACAAAAAAACTCATACCACAAGGCAAAACTATGACACCAGATCTTGCTCGTCCATTTCCGAACATTTTCCTGAGACTCTTTTCTTGATATGGCCTCAAAACTGCAGAAGGTTTTAAATCGATGCTGAAAAAAAGTTATAAAGAAAACAAAAAAAATGTTGCTTCATACTTAATATCTTGGTTTACGGTGTCATTTCTGAAATCGTATTCTGCAAGTAATGGATATTCGAGTTCAATACATCTTTTTTGTATGACTTCGATTTTTTCTTGGTTTACTTCAAAGGAGACGGTGCTCGTCTGTTGTTCTTCGTCGTCTTCATCCGCTTTGTCCATTATGCTGTAGAAATCCGTGATGTCATCAGGAACTGCTGCTTTTTCTGGCTCCTGTTCAGTTCCTCCGGTCGTCCCTGATGGTTTAACTCCAAACTGGATTGCTTTGGTTTTTGATTCGACTTCGGTTATCAGAGTTTCGGAATCTCTCCTAAGCCGACATTCCTGAATGACGGGATCTTTAAGAAGCTTCTGGAGTACATCAGGAAATGGAGACTCGATGAAATACTTGTTGTGCTTTAATACAAGTTTTATTTTTCCGTACGAAAGTGTACAAAGTTTGATGAATTCGACTATCCCGTCTGGAATCGTCGTTTTGCTCAAGCGGCGTAAATATTCTATAATATCGTCAGTTTCCAAGCCAACTGAGACAGCAGCGTATAATGAATAAGCAGTCAATTTATACTTTTAAAAAATTATTAATTAAACATCTACTTAAAAGAAATATTTACTTCTTGGATGTGTTCTGGACGACAAACTGGCTCTGAAATGGCGATCAGGAAATCATGAGCGTGTTTATACACAGGAGAGAACGACTCTAAAAAAATGTGTCCGTTTGGGGCCTGAAATTTGAAATTGTTAAAAAAAAAATCCTAGAAATCAGGGACTTATAATTATTTAATGCAAAAAATCATACTTAATTAATAAGTTTATTTCAATGCTTTTGACTATTCTCAAGAGGATTTTCAGAAATTGCTCTCGAAAAAGGCATTCAACAAGATGGAGTAGTAGCCCAGGCATCTTAGATCAAAAAAGGGCAGTTAGCGGGAAAATTAGGTACAGTCGTAATCTCCATCTTATTTTATGTTTTTTGGGTCGCTGATTACGAATCTGAAGTTTGCCAACAAAAATTTTGCCCGGAACCTTGTCAAAATTGCAAAAAAAGTCAAAATTTTGGCACTTTTTGTGGTTTTTTGATTATATCTCAAAAAATATTGATTTTAGCAACTTTTCTACTCAGTACAAAATGAAAGCTCATAAAATTTGCTATAAAATCCGTTAAAGATTTGCGAAATTCGGTTTCAAGAAACGGCCGTTAGAGAGCGCTGAAAAAGGTCAAAATTCAAAAACGGGTAAAAAACCCATTTTTACGTGGTATTTTAGAGGGAACCACGTCTATTTTGATACTTTATGATATTAATGATATCAAATTACATTAATTACACTTATTAATGGACGCAGTAGTGGGATCGCTGTCCAGGAACATGTTCAAAATTAAAAGTAGTGGTCATCAACTAAAGCGTGCTAAAGAAACTAGGTATGTATGAGATATGTAGGTATGTAAAAAATGGGTAAATATAAATATGATAAAAACTCCCAAGCCCGGTCCCAACTCCGGGGGAAAGGCTCAGTATAGATGCAGTGGTAGTGTTCGGACATAAAATCCCACACGATTGCAAAAGTTTTTTAATATGTATAAATATATTTTAAACATAAAAGTATGTATAAAAGTATAATATATTTATAATATAAAAACAGATACATAATATGTATCTGAATAAATGAACAGAGTTGGATATATTATATCCAACTCTGTTCATTTATTCATTCATCTGGAAAAAGAAGGAAATTAAATTCGCGCCATGACTACTATACATACTTACCATGTATTTATTTTTTATTAATTAATTTTTTTTTATTACGTTTCATTTTTTTTAATTTTTATTACGTTTTATTTTTTTTTATTTTTTTTTAATTATTTATTTATTTATTTATTTATTTTTTATTTTTATGATTTTTTCTTATTTATTTTATTAAATTTTTTTAAGTATGGCTTCTATAGGCTGGGCGGAACGCAACCGCGTTCCTAGATTTTTTAAATTATCTATTGAATTTGAATTTTCGCTCATTATTAGAGTACGTTTTAGGCTCTAGAGCCAAGGCTAATAGTCGGATCCAAACCGGACTAATCTTATTTTAAAGGTACTTTAGTGCTTATTGCTTCAAATGTTGTCCGGATGCGGTATCTATAATGCCTTTGGTTTTAAAGCCTAATTTGCAAGTAAAAATTTGAGTGGTCGATCCAATTTTTGAAGACATTTTTGGCTCTGGAGCCAAAGCTAATGGTCGGAGCCAAACCAGATTAGTCTCATTTTAAAGGTAACGTAGCGCTTGTTGGTGTAAAAGTAGTCCGGATACGGTATCTATAATACCTATGGTTTTATAGCATGATTTGTAAGTGAAAATTTGAAGTATCGATCACATTTTAGGTACGTTTTTTGGCTCTGAAGCCAAAGCTACTTGTCTGATCCAAACCGGACTAGACTCATTTTAAAGGTAATTAAGCGCTTATTACCGTAAAAGTAGCCGGGATACGGTATCTATAATACCTTTGTTTTTAGAGCCAAATATGTAAGTGCAAATTTGACACATCGCTAAATTATCGATTACGTTTTTGGCTCTGGAGCCAAAGCTATTCGTTGCACCAAAACCGGACTACCCTCATGTTAAAGGTAATTTATCACTTGTTCTTTTAAAAGTTGTCCGAATACCGTATCTATAATACTTTTGGCTCCAGAGCCAAATATGTATGAAAAAATATGAGTTACCTTCAATTTTTCAATTATACGTTTGGCTCTGGAGCCAAAGCTATTCGTTGCAACAAAACCGGACTACCCTCTTTTTAAAGGCAATTTATCACTTGTTTAAACAAAATCAGTCCGGATTCGCTATCTATAATAGCTTTGGCTCCAGAGCCAAATATGTGTGTAAAACCTAGAATTGCCGTTCACGTTTCGACTTACGTTTTTGGCTCTGGAGCCAAAACTATAATAGATACAGGATTCGGACAACTTTTAAAAGAACAAGCACTAAATTACCTTTAAAATGAGACTAGTCCGAGCTCAATCAGGCGGAAAGTTCTCCCACACCGTTGACCGCTGTCAAACCCACCTTAATTGTTTTAATCCTTTTCGGTCATAAAACGGAGGTCTTTTTTGACCGTCGATTGCTGCCGAACGGCTGGACCGAATTAGACAAATGATTAATGGATTTTTAGGTAATTTTATAGGCTTTCTTTTTTTACTAAACGGCCAAATCGCCAAAACCTATAGTTTTTGAGATATAATCAAAAAACCTCAAAAAGTGCCAAAATTTTGACTTTTTTTGCAATTTTGACAAGGTTCCGGGCAAAATTTTTGTTGGCAAACTTCAGATTCGTAATCAGCGACCCAAAAAACATAAAATAAGATGGAGATTACGACTGTACCTAATTTTCCCGCTAAATATCCTAAGATGCCTGGGCTATAGGTCTTATTGACATTATAATTTAATTAATTTCAATTTCATTATATTCTAAGGTAAATAATTTAACTAAAAAGAATTTCATGAAATTATTTTCTTCAATTAGGACACAGTTGGCCCTGGAAATAAGGACCAAAGTTGGAAAATTATAGAATGATAGTCCACTAGGATTATTAGCTTTCTCAAAAAAATATGGGAGGTGCCTCGGGTGACCACATTATGCGTGATTTTACGCATTTTTAAAGTTTTTCACGCAACACGCATTATGCATACAGGCCTTTTCACGCATTTCTGGGACAACAACCCAAAACGATAATAAAGCCATATTTTGAACTATTTTTGATAGGAAAGACCCTTTTCAGTCTAAATTTGAACTATTTTTGATAAGATAAGGCCTTTTTCAGCCAGATTTTGACCCTTTTTGACAAGGAAAGACGCTTCTCAGGTTAATTTTGAACCTTTCTTGATAAGAAAAAACCTTTTTAGTCAGATTTTGACTCCTTTTTTACTAGAAAAAGACTTTTTATAGCCAGATTTTGACCCTTTTTGACAAGGAAAGACCCTTTTCTGCCTAATTTTGAACCTTTATTGATTAGCAAAGACCTTTTTCAGCTAGATTTTGACCCTTATTGACAAGAAAAGAACCTTTTCAACCCGATTTTGATCCTTTTTTTGATAATAAAATACCCTTTTCGGCCATATTCTGACCATTTTTGACAAGGAAGGTCCATTTACAGCCAGATTTTGAACCTTTCGTGATAAGAAAATACCATTTTCAGTCAGATTTTGACCCCTTTTTACAACAAACAGACTCTTTATAGCCTGATTTTGATCCTTTTTGACAAAAGAAGACCCTTTTCTGTCTAATTTTGAACCTTTATTGATAAGAAAAGACCTTTTTCAGCTAGATTTTGCCCTTAGTGACAAGAAAAGAACCTTTTCAACCGATGTTGAACCCCTTTTTGGATAATAAAAGACCTTTTTCCACCAGATTTTGACCATTTTTAACTAGGAAAGTGTTTTCAGCCAGATTTTGACCCTTTTTTTTTTTACCCCAAGACACTTTTAGTGTAATTTTTATCCTTTTTTCACAAGAATAGACGACAAAATGAGAGTACACAAAATGAAAAATTTCTTGGTCACCCTTGCGGCTTTGCTAGCGGATCCAAAATGTTGGGGGTGGTAGGAGTGGGGAAATGGGGGCTGGTGGAGAAGTGAACTTGTTTCTTACCACCCATAAAGGCCTATTTTCCGAATCAGGTTTTAATGTGAGCTGATTTCTATAATCTTTCGCTCCGAACTCATCTTCCAGAATGGCGCTGTCTGTCGTCTCGATGTTCGTCCTCGCAGAATCAGGAACCCCTTCTGCAAACAAATCCATCAACACTGAACATTCGGCATTAAACACTTGAAATTTACCATCTTCGTTGACGTCAGGGATTTCTTCGGGTTCGATCTCCTCTTCTTTCTTCCTCTTTCGCCCTCTACGTTCTAGGGTCGAATGATAACAATTTAAGAATGTGAATTGACAGGACAAATCAAAGTGTCTTACCCACGTAGTTTTCTTTTTTGGCTCTCTTAGGGCCACCCATCGAAATCTGATAATGTCTCCTTATATAATAACTAAATTATCACAAAAAAAGTTCGCGAATCATGGGTAAACTGTGATTGTTGTTTCACAAGTTTCTCGGCATAATCATAACCTTACTTGGATGTAACAGTAAAATAGAACAATGTTACCAACATACCAAGAATCAACGCCAAGAATTGACTTTAACAACATGATTTCAAAAGAATATTTTTTTTTATGACCTAACTAACAGCGCCGGCTTTAGGGGGGGGCGAGGTGGGCGACCGCCCAGGGGCGCCAACCTAAAAGGGCGCCGCGGCAGGGCACCCAGGAAAAAAAACACCAAAAGGGGCGCCAAAAAAGAAAAAGAAAAAGAAAGAAAGAAAAAAAAAAAAAGAGCCAAAAGGCGCAAGACAAAAAAAAACCACTAGTGTGTACTGGAGTGTACTAAAGGCTTAGCTATCTCCGAGCCTGTATCTCCGGTTGTACTCAAACTTTTTCTGTGAAATTTTTTTAATTATTTTATTTTTTAAATTAGGTAAATGACGATCAACTAGGGTGCTCCTAAAAAATACAATATTCGCTAGGAGAAAAAATAGAATAATCTTATTCTCCGATTTGCTCCCGAACTTATGAACCGATTTTCGATTTTTCGGTCTCGCTTTTTCTAATATTTTTTGAAGATACTCCTAATGGAGTCGAACTTTATTTTTTTTAAATTTATACAAGAAATAAAATAAAAAAAATCTGGAAAAAAAATTTTTTTGGAGCACATTAGTAGTTCGGCATTTAAAAATCAACGAAATTTAAAATTGTTAAAATTTTTTGAGTAGAACCGGAGATAATCGGAGAAAACTAAAACCGGGGCCTTTAGTACACTCTTGAGAGGGGCGCAAGAAAAATAAAAAACTCGCTAAAAAAAAGCTTTAAAAATTAATAAAACCTGGTACCTTGTGAGGTAAAAAAATTATAAATATGTAGTCCAATTAGTAAAGTTTGGAGTGCTTGAAGTAGTCCAATCGGGACATATTGGACCGCTGCCATTAGTCCAATTTGGCAAGTTTGGACCTTCTTTAAGTAGTCCAAGTTTGGACTACTTGACGTAGTCCAATTTGGCAAGTTTGGGCCATCTTGAAGTAGCCCGATTAGGAAAGTTTAGACCTCTTCTAGTAGTCCAATTTGAAAATATTGGACCTCTTTTATTAGTCCAATTTGAAAATATTGGACCTCTTCTATTAGTCCAATTTGAAAATATTGGACCTCTTCTAGTAGTCCAATTTGAAAATATTGGACCTCTTTTATTAGTCCAATTTGAAAATATTGGACCTCTTCTATTAGTCCAATTTGAAAATATTGGACCTCTTCTAGTAGTCCAATTTGAAAATATTGGACCTCTTTTATTAGTCCAATTTGAAAATATTGGACCTCTTCTATTAGTCCAATTTGAAAATATTGGACCTCTTCTAGTAGTCCAATTTGAAAATATTGGACCCCTTCTAGTAGTCCAATTTGGCGAGGTAGGGCAGCTTGTAGTAGCCCAAATACGCAATTTTGGATCACTTGAAGTAGTCCAATTGTCAAGTTTGGGCCTACTAACTTTTTATAACCTACTACGTTTTTTTCTTACATATCTACCTACCTACCATATTTAGATAAAATAGGGATTTAGAGGGGGGGGGGACACCAGGGCGCTTGTATTTGTTGGCCCAGGGGCGCCAATTCTGTAAAGCCGGCACTGCTAACTAATTATATTTAAATTTTTCGTTAATGTGGCAACTAATGAAATTACGGAGGAGCCCCCTTAGGTTTTATGTAATTTCTTTTCAAAAGCGACTATGTCGTCGTCAATGGTTGTCAGTTATCGAGCAGGAATTGCGATAGATTTAAGAATCGGCAAAGGAGAGTGTTCTAAGGAAGGGAAAATTTTTGAGAATGTTCACGTCGGTCGCAGCTCCAGACAAATTTTTTTGCTGCTATGTGAATGTCAAGATTATTGGCTCTTGGGATATTTGGGACTCATTTCACCTTCGGCATCAATACAAGATGTCAAAAAGCAATTTTTAGGAGAAAACTATTGGATAATCATGCCCTGACGTAAAAAACAGGCATGAAATAGTTCGGAACGCTCAAGTCTAAGTTCATTGTCCCACAATGAATGTGTTAATAATAAATTCGAGGGATGTGCCTGAGAAGCCTAAGAATTTTTTAAAAGGTTATCTCAAATCTGGGGAGCTCAAGGGCTCGACCAAGATAAATCCAAAACCTTTAGATTTGTCCGAACGAATCTAGATATTCCAATTTCCTAATCCGTATTTTTTTTTATCTCGCTGACCCCCAGATTCACAAAACGGGACCGGACAAACGATAGGACCCCTTTTCATCTGCATAATCCCGATATAGCTAATACACCCATAAAAAAATAAATCGATCGAACATAAGACCCTCGGATATGGAAATTACGAGATAAAAAAAGAAAGAGGGAGTTTTTTCCTGCTCCAAAGAAATAACGGAAAAAATTACTCAAAAGGTACCATACGGTTATGAAAAAATGATGATTGGGGTGGTTGGTAAGGGGGAATTCAAACGGTATGGCCTTTTTTGAAGCATAGCGATTGGTTTTAGCGTCTTCAGCCATAAAAGAGATTGAAAATGTGGCAAAAACACTCCCAAGTGTCCAAAGTGGATCAAAAATCAAACTAAAAAGATTCCTTTTAATAGTAAAGGAAGACAATTTAGTTAAAAGGGCCCCTATGGTCAAAAATTAATCTGATAAAAGGGCACCTAGTGCCCAAAAAGGGTAAAAAATCAAGCCACAGCGGGTATTTTTGTCTTTAAAGAACAAAATCTAGTTAAGACGGCCCCTAGTGTCCAAAAAGGGTCAAAAATCAATCTAAAAAATTGCTTCTTTCATGGCAAAAAAAAATCTACTTATAAGGGCCCCTAGTGCCCAAAAAAGGTGAAAAATCAAGCTGAAAGGGGATTTTTTTTTTGTATTTTCAAGAACAAAATCTATTCAGGATGTTCCCTAGTGCCCAAAAAGGGTCAAAAATGAATAAAAAAAAAGGGCCTTTTTCATAGCAAAATAGCAAAGGCTAGTTAAAATGGCCAGTAGTGTCCAAAAAAGGATCAAAATCGGGATGACCGGCCGTTCACTATCCCTTTGGAGCGGATGGAGGAGGCACTCTAAAGCGACAACTTCCTCAATAATTTCCCCCTTTCCACAACCACCAAATACACCACCCCACCTTCTCCTATACTCCCTCTCCAGGCCCGCACTGCATCTTGAACCCTTCAAGAAGATGAAACTCGATTGACGAATTCGTAAACGTCGCAAAGTCAGATCTAATCCGGAAGGAAAAAAAATTCCGAAACGGTTCGACCCTGTAGATTAAGTTGAGCATGTGGGACCATTCAATTTGACCGTGAAGTTCAAGAAGTCTTGGCAAATTAAGGGTCCGGAAGATGCGGAGAGGGGGGGGGGTCGGGAGAGACGGCTTGCTTGAGACAGATAACAATGATCTCCGGGGCTCCACTAATGGATTCCCAGGTGATCCATCAACGTTTAGAAGAAAAGCCTCCCGCGCGGTGATAGCTCCGACATCAATCATTGGCCATCGTCCATTGAGGTCACACCGATTCCAATATTTTTCTCCGACTTCAAAAATCAACTTTTCAACTTATTCGTTTTAAAAAATTGAACGGGCAAATAAAATTGTCAATTGCCGAGGTCTGGGTCAAGTGAGAAACGTGTCTTCCAAGTACGTACTCGACTCGAGGGTGAAATATGGTCTACTTAACTCCAAGTCACCTTTTTTAGAGAAGAGTCTCAAAAAAAAAGTGTAAAAATTTCTCATCTTCAGACTCCATCTTGGACCATTTATCCCCCCACCCCCTTGTTGTCATTTCCCTTGGGATATTCAATGAATTAAACTAAGTGGTCACCTGAGACGACTAATTTAATTAAGGTATTGATATTTAATCAACACGGACACCTCTACCTATATTGAGACAGGCTCAAAGGGGGTGTGGTCAAGGGACCTGAAGCAAATATTTCATTACACCAAAAGCTTAGACGAACAAGAACATTAATTTGATGCTTAAGTAACACTATCTTTTCTTCCATAAAATTGGTCGGGAAATTCTCAATGGTATTAGCATCGTACTTAAAGGATGTAGGAACTTTTCGAGTGACAATGTCGAAGCCGTAATAATTGAGAAATATGATGGAAACCTTTTAGTCCTTTCAAAAGAGTCGCTGATTCAAGTCACGTATTTTACTCCATTTCTGAGCCTTTTTCTCTTAAAAAACAATGTATTTTCACCCCCTGAGAGCCGTACTCTACGCATCTTTATGACCTTATATTATACGATCAATTCTCAAAGAAGTCCCAGCAATAAAATATTGTAAAAATTAATAAATATTGATTCATGTGGTGGGTGGTCCTGAGAGTTTAACCCTAGGGGAGTGAGGCAAAAGGACTCCTTTAGTGGGATGTGGAATATAATTCGATGTTTTAAAATTTTAATTATTTTTATTTCATCCAAATTTGGTTTATGAGCGAAAATCATGAATCTGAAGTAGCTTTTGGAATATAATTACTTACATAATGTAGTTTTTCCAACCATGCCGAACGATTTTTGACCCTAAAATTTTCATTTTTTTTTCTTCATCCAAAACTTGGTTTTTGACGTTTTTAAGAACTAAAATCGCTAATTTCTACGATTTTTTTACCCTAAAATTTTCATTTTTGTATTCAACCCTTCTTCGACAACCTTGGCTTCAGCCCTCCTTCGACTTTAGGACCCTAAGATTTTCATTTTTTTTTTCATCCATAGTTTAGTTTTTGACTTGGTTTTGGGCTAAAATCACGAATCTTAAGTCAATTTTGAATAGTTACCTACCTTCATTTTTATTATTTCATTGTGATTTTTATGCACTTTTTATAAAATATGAGATATAAAAAAGCAAAAAATCAATGCTTTCTTTGAAAGGATGGTTTTGAATGAAACAGAGTGGCTCAGTGGCAAAAGCTCGGGGCTGTCCTAATCCAATTTTCGCTGCTTATTCACCCCCATTCTCGGAGTTCCTCTTCCGGTTTCCACCCTATTTCCCGTCCTCTGGTCCATCTCCCATGTAGCCCATCTTAACGGCTCTGTGGTCATCATTCTCTTCTAAAATGTTGACAATTTTGTTAAAAGAAGAGGCCCTTTTATTTTATTTATTTATTTTCGTTTTTTGTAAACCATAAGGGTTTAAGATTAAGCTCATGTGCTTTAGTTCCCTTCACGCCCTCTCGCTCGCGACGGGGGAGGAGGAAAGTTGATAAATTCCTTCGACTTCACCCTGTCTATCAATCTCAGCCCCGCGGCTCCGGAGCCAAACTCGTTACCCGCCCGATAAGACTCCGTAATTCATTCTGGCTTGAAATATAAGTCGAGATAGGCTCGTCAGAGTCTATTTTAAACGCTACATAAAGTCGACGGTGTTGTCCCTATCTTTTTTCACCCCCCTCGCATTCTTTTATGTTAAAAAACACACACACAAACGTGACCTAACTGATTATTTCACTGATATGTCGAGTTTTTACAGGTAGACTGCTGGAACAGTCTGCAGATTGAATGAATTCAGATTCGCATTTTTCATCGTCAAAAAAACACATTTTGGATTAAATTCGAAAATAAAAAGTTTTCAAAGTTTCTTTACAAAAGTCAAAAGCAATCTTTTCTTGCTTCAAAATAGTTAGAGAATTTATATTTTTTTAAGTTAACCTTTAAGTTGGGAGAGGATGTGGAAGGTTGGGGATGCTTGGGATAAGTGTGTGGAGGTCTGTAGAGCCCTAAACTTTGAGAAAGTTCGAGTTATGAGCTTCCTCCTCCATACAACATTAATTTAGGTAGATTTTTCGACTGAAAAGACCCTTTTTGGACAGATTTGAGTATTTTTTCTACGAGAAAGTCCCTAATATTGCCCTTTTCCAATTACAAAACTACATTTTTCGATGACGCCATTTTTAGGCAGATTTCGATCCTTTTTTGATGATTAAAGGCACCTTTCTCTACTGAGCCCATAGTCGACTAAGGGCAAAATGTGATTTTAACTTTTTTTGTCCGATTTCGTCGAAAAACACTTTTTTTTTAGAGCTCTTTGATATGAGTTCTTTGAAGTCACTTTGAGATTATTTAGACAGATAATCCAGAAAAACTTGAGGAATCTTCTATAAAAGACATTGACGAGATTGTCCAGTCAAACTGGATCGCAAAAAACACCCTTCCACTTTACAGGATATCAATCTGTTTCTTGTCGCCGATAAATTATCTACAAGGAAGAAATAAAAGTGAGGGAAGGGGAAAAGGGCTGTTCTTGAGAAGGGAAGACTCCGGGTGGCGTGACCGAGGTGATAAATGAACACAGGAGTGGACACACGGTCTGCGTTAATCACGCGTCCCAAACGATTTTTACGTTTTAAAAGAAAAATCCCGTGCTCACGTCACTCAACCTTTATCAGATCGATGCTAATTTCAGGATCACTTTTCGTTGTAATGAAATTTTCAAAAAAGAGCCATAAAATAGCCATGAATATAAATAAGCAATTTACGAAAGGGTCGCAATTATTGTTGTCTCGACGATTTTAATGGGTCGTCATCGGAGGAAGGGGATCGGTATTTATGTTGGGCTTCCACCCTTCCCCTGACAGGTTATATTTAATGAAGCATCATCCTCGTAATTTTCCCGGGTGCGCCTGACGAGCCGGAGGTGGGTTTAGTGCCTGACCTTATTTGTGAAAGCGCCGAAGCTAAACGGCCCTTCCAACATAAACGCAAATGTAGAGCGTACATAGATGGTCTGGGTCATTAAAGGATAGTAAACAATAATTAGAGCAACTAGGCGTCACCGGTTTATTGCTTGATGTTACAGAATAAACATTTTCCAACCTGAAAAAACATCCGAAAAATCGTTTTCTGATCACCTCCAAGTTGACATTAAAATCACAATATGAGGAAAAGGGTTCATGGAACATTTTTTTTGTTTCAATTAATACGTTCGAATGTCCATCCCCTTTTATCCAGATTTCCGCTTATTTGCCCTGATTGGCTCGGTAGCGTCTAATTCGACGTTAACGACTCACAAAGAATAGGCTGATCGATAAAACAAACTGCGCCCGTTTAAAAATTTCTTTTGTTCTCAATTTTTTAGCCCGTTATTCGTCCATAAAAACAACAAAGTACGACCAAATTGATATTGTAATCCATATCTTAAGACCGCTTTAAAACGGTATCTAATTAACGAGTGACGTAACGTGGATCACATATCCGGGTGGGATGAAACGTCCGTTACCATGGAAACTCAAGACTTAAACTTAATCAGACTAATGAAGGGGGAGATCGTTTTGAAAGTTCACGGTCTGATTTTCATATGCTTTTCCTTTCTCTTAAAAATTGATTTCTGAACATTTTCTGTTTTTATTATAACTTAAGCATACAATATTCACAAAAGCATAGGAGCGTGTCAAAGGATTCTTTTGAAGTCGCTTATCGGGTAAAGCCCCGTGTGTGTGAAAAGGGAATGGAAAACACCTAATTTAACGAAGACTTTTAATTTTATTGATGACGTGTTTATTTTAATAAAGGGTTGAAAAGTGTTTTTGCTTTTTACTGATATTCAACAAAGGGAGCTTTAAAAGGGATCTGACGATCATATAATTTGTCTGGAGCAGACATCTGATGAAAACGTTCTCGAAATCTCTTTGCCAGCCGGCCACACTATAGCTAAACAGCCTAGAAATGGTTAAACCTGTCTAAAAGAGGTTCGAACCAGTCGAGAAATGGGCAAACCAGTGTGAAAGAGGTCCAAACCTGCACAAAGAGGTCTAAACCAGTCTAGACATGGTCCATACTTGTGTTGTGTGGCGCGATCACCCCCAAAAAATACTTTCCAAGAAAACTGACAGAAAATCCCCCCTCCCCCGAATACTCCTAGAGCCAACTAAACCACAAAACCTTTTCAAATCCCCCCTTGCCCCAGACTTTTTCAAAAACCTCCCAACTTAAGGCACACCATGTATAAAAATCACCCATAGAGCTTCATAAATTGGGGAACGAAGATTTTTTTTCCTTCTAACGAAAAACGATATTTCGTTATTTTTGAAAATTGACAAAAGATTTGACACTTTGATTTACACCCATTTTGCTTTTTTATACAAGAACAAAAGCCTCAGTGATTAACTGTTCGATATATTTCGCCCCGATGACAGATTAAAAGAGTGCTTTTTCGCGATTGGTGGAAAGGGTGGGGGGACAAAAAAGTTTAGAGATCAGACAACAAAAATTACACGAGGCTATTAGCCGGTACTTTTTAATCGCGACCCTCCACACCCCACCCGCCCCCCCTTTACAGACTACATCGGCTTTCAAAGTACTTTTCCTAATTCGGTCAACTTTCGCGAAAAGAAAAGTTTAATCGCTTTAAGTCTAATGTTGCTGAAACTGGTGCTTTTAATGTGAAACTCTCCCTTCCCCAAGTTTATTATGGGGATAACAAAGGAGGTGATTTTATTACAAGGCGCTTAATTAAAATACAGGCCAATTCATCGGCCCTTCTTCGTGTACCCTCCGACGTTAACCTTATAGGAAAGATTAATGCCCGAAAACTTTCTTTTTTTTTCCCCAACTTACCCTTCATTAGATTCTTTTTTTTAATCAATCTTTACGAAAAGTAAAATCACATTTAAAACTCTCTTCTTTCAAATTTTACTGTAATGGTTTAACCAAACAAAAAGTTTATAAATTATAACAAAAGTTAGCATTTTCTAGAATCAAGATTGAAAAAAAAAAAAAATTATGTTCATAACGAAAAATTGACCTCCCAGTAACGATTTCCAAGCATCTCAAACCTTCAGTTTTCTATAAAATCAATTTGTGCCTTAAGCAAAGTGACGGGGCCACTTTCTTGATTCTAGACATTTTCAATAGGCTCTACCTGGGAACACAAATATAGCGTTCGTACATGGATAATATATTGCAATCAGTAGCCAAGAAGGTTGCCTAACCTATATCTGTTATCACGAGACTATCAGTGCGATCTTCTAGCATGAACCTTTGAGCGTGGACCGATAGGCGGCGACACTGGGCAGACGTGCCATATCTGACAGACGGCAGTAGGGCCATCTAGGACCTAGACTCTCTTGGTGCCACCGAATTGGAACAGGGTAGTCTCAGGTTGTCAGTTCAACAGGGGGTGTTTAGCTCTTTTGTGATATGACCATAATTTGAATATAACCATTATTGTAGTGCCCATTGGCATCATAAATCCTTCATATCCCCAGAAATGGAATGACCTATATTTTCATGATCAGGAGATCGTCCTGATTACAAATAATATATAAGCCTCCGTGTGGCCGATCCCAATAGCCTGCTTTCCTCCGGAAATAGGCTAAAAATGCGAATTATTCATAGGATTCTCTTCATGTTGATCTTTCTAAGTAGAACTTGGTCGTAGGTCATTTTGAACCCTGGAACCAAACATTCTAATTTCCTCAGCCTCTCCCTCTTTCATTATTAACTGCTTTACGGCCTCTTCGCATATTGGAAAGCTGGAAGATTCACGCCCGTTCTTCCGACTTTTATTAAAACTAAAAGATATTCTGCCACCTATTGCACGTGTTAGTCACTATTACGAAACACACACGCTAAAATTAAGGCGATAAACTCCAATATTCATCCAACACGACAAATAAATTATATAAAAAAACGTCTCGAAATTTGTTTTTACTTTGTCGCCATAGCATCAACAAGTGTCGGGAATATTGTAGGGCCTCGTAATTGCGGAAATCTACATAATTTAATGTGATTTCTTAAGTGTTTTTTTCTTCTTATTTTCGGAATAGGATAAACCAATTTATAAAAGGCTAAGAAAAACTCTTAACGCTTCGTTTGAGATAAGAAGCTGAAGTTTTTTTTTTCTTGACACCATCAATCTTGGTGTCTATTACCTTAGTATACACAAAAAATAAGAAAGCTTTTAAAAAAATCCATCCTGAAATGTATCATGGTATCTGACATGTTAGCCCAGGAACACGGCTGCGTTCCGTCCTTCCCTGATATGCAAAACTCACTCATCTTGCCAAAAACAAGATACTTGTCTTCCAGAAATTAGTTGACAAGTTTATGCTCCTAGAAAGCAAAAGGGTGGTGATGTGCTTGACTAGCTTTCATCCTTAATTGGCTTTAATTATTTTATATATGTCGATAAATTTTTATTTGTTTTTATTTCAACCCCATTCAATAGGGTGGTAACAACATTTACCAATTTCACACCAAATTGAAACAATTATTTGATTCCCCTCGCCCTCAGACTCCCTTTTTTTTCCCAGGGACTGGATATCGATCTGACTTTTTATTGGACTCGACACCAATAAAAGCCTTTTGGTCCATAGGGCATCCGCCTCTCTTCTCAATATGGCTCAATTTTAACCAGCCGGGGGAAAAAAAATCTTTTCCAGAAAAACCGAATGGAAAATTTTTTTTCTGCATATAAGGACTTTTCTTTTGATCTAATTTTTTCTAACTTGAACAGCCTCTGGGGTCAAAAATTGCTCAAAATAAAATAATCGTAAAAAAAGTTTATTTAGTTTTCTTGCTTGGTAGAAATTTCTCGTGGTACACTATAGGACTCTAAATTGTCTAACTCCGTTAGCGGCTTCTTACAATCAGCTAACCGTGTTTTCCTTGATGATTCAGTCCTTTGCTCATTACGACACCTCGGGCTTAATCAAAGCCCATATAATTCGACCAAAAAAAAGAAAAACTTTGTATCAAAATTAATCCAACTCGGGCGAATCGAGGCAAAACTGGGCGTACGGATGTAAAAATTAACATATCAAAGTACTCATTATCCAAGACCTAATGGCAATTACATTTTCATGAAACGAGTCCTCATGGAAAAGTGGAGGGGGTTATCAGTATGCTTGTGCCCACTTAAAAGCAACAAATGCGCATACGATCTTGTGGCCTGAGAGCTAATAGTGGATACGTTCAATAATGGAATGAGCTATGGAACTATTCTGAGTGAGAGGTAGTGGAATCACTTCCAGGATTCCATTTGGTCCTTTGAACCGAGGACCTCTGACCTATAGTTCAGAAAAGCTCGACGCAGCCTCGAGAAGCAGCGGGTTTCTTACTGAAAAGCCATGAGAAGAGGTGATTGGGGGAGTCGGATGGATAAGTGTGGGAATTAAAGAAAGTAATAGGGGTTAGGGGGTATAGAGTTTCGGAGGACTAGTATGGGGTAATGGGGGTTAGTAAAGCGAAATAGGAATGGACAATACTGTGAGTTGGGGGATAAATGTGAAGGTGATTATTGAGCAAGGTTAAAATATGGGAGCACTATGACTAGTTGGGGTGTATTGGGGTTATGGGGGACTGTTTTGGAGGTAATTACCGTTAGTTAAGGGTAATAGAAAGGTACTATAGGTTGATTTGTTGGATTTTTGGTAAGGGTGGATAAATGGTGGTAAGGTTAATAGGTTAAGTGGACCCATTGGGAAGGGACAACGGGTGATTTGAAGGATAAATGGGGGAATTATTGAGGATGTTTTTGGGGATATAGCCCGTATAGGCCAGCTAATTTTTGAATCTATTTAATTTTCCTGGTTTAGTTCCCCAAAAATTCGATTAGATGAGGGTGGTCTTGGTATACTGCTGTTTTCGTGGTAATTTTAAGTATTTAAGTATGCGTCCTTTAATTTCCCTTCCTAATGTTATGTAGAGCCCCGCGACAAAAATTTGGAACTAGGGTAACGCCATTGGTAAGAGGATACTCAAATCAAAAATTAGTACAGCTTGAGGTGATGGACTTGACATTTTAAGGGTTTTCTTCTGGAGCTGAGAAAACGCAATGTTGAGGGGAGTGTCTCTGCCCTAAAAATTGGAAACTTGGCCTCCTAAATGTGGGCCTAAACTGCACATAATGGGATTTGACGCTGTGGCTCTTCTTCCCTTCTAGACCAAAAAAGCCAAGGGAAGCTTCCATTGTTGGAAAATGGAAAACCTTAGCGTCCCTTATGTAGATTTTCTATGGCAAAGAGCACGTTTCTAGTTTTATTAAAATTTATCGAAACCCTCCGGTTCTTTTGATGTTAAATTCAATCAGAAGAGCAAAGATAATCAACGTGTGTGGACGGGGGTTGTATCGGTGGGAGGGAAAAGGGCTAGGGGGACAAAGCTCGACAATTAGGTTTGGCCCTTCACTGTTTGCCGTGACAAGCGAGATTTATTCTACACGGGCGCCTATCTACATGACAATGCCGCTCGCCGGGGCCACAATGAGAGTCATGATAAGTTGTTCGTGAGGCCTAAAGGTTGATGGAATACGCCCCACCCGCTAATGTATAGGAATTATCACCTTGTCGCCCTTTATTGTCTACGATCTCATCTGGATCAGATAGAGTGGAACGCGGATTAAGGGGGTGAGACAATAGGTGTAAACACTTGATAAACACCCTATTTAGGGGACCTTTATCAAAGTTTGCAGTTTTTTATTGTTTAAAAAAATTCACTTTCCTAATCCGCTTTTTAGGGCTACAGTCATAAACGGTGGACTTAAGCCGAAGAGTAAATTTGGGCGAAAAGCGATATCGAGTTTGACGCAGGGCAAATTCCACAGATCGGGGATTATAGAGAGATGTAAATACGTCCCAGAGATTACGGTCCCCGGTTTACTTTTCTGTTTCAAGGGTTCAAATAAATAGAAAGGGGCCGAGTTTAAATCCTAAACGCCAACTTGGACCGGTTTCGACCATCTGTGATTCTGTTATGATAATCCCCGAGCTGAAATTAATAACGCCTTAGGCTATTAATAAACCTCAAATGAAAAAAAAGGTCGATATCCCAGATTTGCAACTTTTCTCCTGGGCCTAGTTTTCCAACCCACCTCGAGTAACTGTAGAAACAGAGTTTGACAGTTTGAGTGAACCGGAGGCACCCCCCTCCCCTCACCAGCCCTGAATGCCACGTCGAGGGTGACAAGTGTGTTATTGTGAATGCTTCCAGGCTCACAATCCCCTTTTGCCTATTGAATCAAATTTACCTACTACACAAACTAAATCCCACCCACTTCACCTCCCCCAATAATCTTGTTATAGTCGTCACCTTCCATTAGCACGTTTCCTTTCCATAAGTTGTGTTCTAACATGTTGAATCGATTTTCTCAACTTAGTTTAAAAAAGCTTTTAAATTAGTTTTGGTCGACCGTTATTTGAGTCTCTTATGAACAGCAAATGGAAACACTCTCATCAGGGTAATAGCAAGTTGTAGATAGCAAAGGACCGAAGGGTCGGTGAAGGGTTTTGCGCCCTCTGAACCGTGAGGCTACAAAAGCAGGCAGCGAAGGTACAAGTTAATTGTTGTGAGGCCCCCACTCCCACGTCAGGAGCACCTCCGGGGCCAAGTTTATAATTACCGGACGCTTTGTTCCGCTTCAATAAGTTATACACACAGGAGCCGAACCTAATTTATCAACCTTCTAATAACAAGGTGGAAATCCCTTGAATTTTTTTTTCGGTCTATTGAGACGCCAAACCCGCATAACGTAGACGTCATGCGGTTCAAAAAATACTTGCCCACTTGCCAGGGGGGAAAAAAGATGAAAGTGACCAAAAAGTGATTTCGAGAAAAATGAATACTTCATCCTTTTTTAATATCCTATAGTAAAGCAACATTCATCTATTTTCCCCCTTACCCCGAATCTTTTCATTCACATTTCGGACGATTCTCATCTTTTTTCCCCCTTTGTTTTTCTAAGAGACGAGAGTACTCCTTCATAGCCCCTAGATAGCACTAATTATCTCAAAATCGACGAAAATTTACTTTCATCTTTTTTCCCCTGGCCCTTCATTTTGGTCAACTCACATCGCTAATTATTCCATAAAAAAGCAAACTGCACCGTTTTATTATATTTGACCATACCACCAAAATCTTCACCCGACCACCCTCACCCTCACAACCCTCCCACCATCCTCTACCTCCCCATACCTCCCCCTACCTCTCTTCATCCACATAACTCACCCAAGTTCTTTCTTCATCCTCGTGGGTTCATACCTCCCCCTACCATCACTCACATCCACTACATCCCTCACCTCCCCTTACCTTCCCACACCACCCCCAACTACATCCCCTAGCATCACCCAACCACCCTATACATCCATAAAAAATTACTTTTAACCAAAAACTGTGATATTCCCCCCCCCCTTAATTAATCATTGACAGCCGGAATGCTGCCGCGCTCCTATAATATTTGGGTCAAACATCACCTAGAATTATCGGCAAATATTTAAAGGCGGAAACGTCCTTTTAATTAATTTCACATTAGAATTCCAACTAAATTTATTCTCTCATCCCGTTTTATCTCGTATTATAAAATAAACAGGACTAAACAAGGATATATTTTACTTCTATGTTTATGTACTTTATTTTAAAACTGGGAGTTAAAACAACGGGCATGATGAAATAGCAAAGAGAAAGTTTAATTTCATGTCGTCGGTAAACAAAAGAGTTTTTCGGCCAAACGATTAAGGAGGAGCCATTTGGAAATTTAATTAAATTTACCTTTTGTAAAGGACGTTTTCGGAAAAGTAAATTTAATTTATGAAATTCTTTGATAGAAATTTAAGAGAAGGAAAATTATAAAGATTCAAAGGAACTCAAAGAGGAAACGTTTTTAAATGAAATCCTTCAAGGAAATTTTTTATTTTATGCTTTTTTTAAACAAAATTATTTCATTTTAGGAATAACATACCCACAGAATAAACATTTTTCGAATGTAATTTTTTAAATTAATTTTTTTAATCCATTTGAAAGAGGAAAAAGTCCAAATCCCAGCCTCCAGGGCCTTTTAAAAAAATCAGGTAACTTCATCTAAAAGGTCTAAACGAAGGTGTGTATTTAAAGGAGTGGGAAAGCTAATTGGGACAAGTCAACACTTAAAATTCTGGGTCTAATGCTGTCCCTATTTGGAATTCTTTGATTTTTTCCCCTTTTTTCGAGATTTTTTTTCCACCTACCGTTTTCTCTCCGATATTTGCTTTAGCTTAAAAGTATTTTTTTAGGTTGCAGAAACCTTTTTCATTAAGTGCTTTTAACTCGAATGGTAAATAATCCGTTCTTTTTGACTTAAAAGTTGGAAAAAATTTTCGTGATGCTGAATTCAATGATTTTTTTTAGGATAAAAAACAATAAAGACTATTATTAATATCTGAGTTGGAAAACAAGGTGTCCTTTGGAGAGATTATTCAAGGGACAAATGGGGAGGAGAGCCGCTTCATCCTGTTTTTCCTAGTTTGAATTAATGGCCTATTTCCCTCCCTGCTTATCTCAGACAGAGAACCATTAAACTCAAGAAATACTTTTTTTTTTCTCAGACAATCTTTCTCCGGTGATTATTATTTGTTTTTTAACAGTTCTTCATCAATTCTATAAGAAAAAAAAAAATTGGCATCAAATGGGTGAAATCAAAAGTGAACATTTTTAACAAAAAAAAAAAAATTCTTTCTCACTCGAGAACAATTTACATAAGACCAGCTGCAGTAATGGATTCGTTCTCAGGTTGGCCCAGATATTAATGGATTGAGGCCAATGATTTTCCAATACGTGGAGGCTACGGTTTGCTTGAAATTCAGCATGAACAAACCCGTTGAAAAAAAGAAATTCGTTTTTGGATGGGGGACAATACAGCGAAAGCGACATTGTCGGCAAATGGGGCGGAATTAAAATTTACGGTGAAGCGAAAAGGCCGGACGGAGAGGCGTGACTATTAATCACATTAGCGGAGTGAGGGCCTCAGTCCGAAAAAAGGAGGGCGAAAAAAAATCCCCCCCCCGGGCTTCCCTTACCACGAAAACATGCACAATAACTCACCTGTTGAAGTTAAACCCATGCCCTGGTAGTGGAGCTTCCCTCTTCAATCATGGATACGTTTTCCTAGATTTAAGGGAGTTTTTAAGGTCAATTAAAAGACCACAATTTTCAGTTTTCATTTTATTCCCTCTCTACAGAAATTACCAAACCTATAGAATCTTGATTAGGAATTTTTTCCAAAGAAATCGCTGCTAAGCAATTCTTGACCATCCGTCGAAAACTGGCTTAGAATTAAATCTTCAGTAAAAATTACTTAAATTCAATAAGCTTTAAAAATGGTTTCAAAAGCCAATGGTATTAAATAATGGCATAAAATGCAACTTTTTAAGATACTTTTTTTTGGATGTCACTTTTGGATTTAAAAAGTCAATCGTGGATTGATGAAAAATGGCTTAAAATTCCACATTCTCGAAAACTGGCTTCATTGGCTTCAAATGTCATTTTAATTTAAAAATGGCTTTATAAGACAATGTTCCTTAAAATGGCACTTTTCTTTTTTAAAATAAACAAAGCAATAGAAGTCAATGTTCTTTAAAATTGGCTTAAAATTCCACTTTTCTTTAAAAATGGCTTAAACATCACTTTTCATTTAAAAAACGGTTTAAAATGTCACTTTTATTGAATGGCATATTTCACTTTTCTTTTAAAATGGCTTAAAATGTTCCTTTTTTAAAATGGCTTAAAATACCACCTTCTCTAAAACTGGCTTAAAAGCCATCTTCTATAAAAAGGACTCAAAATGTCACTTTTCTTTAAAAATTCCTTTAAATTCAATGTTCTTTAAATTGGCTTAAAATTCTACTTTTCTTTAAAAATGGCTTAAACATCACTTTTCATATAAAAGTTTAAAATGTCACTTTTATATAATGGCTTATTTAATTTTTCTTTAAAAATGGCTTATAACATCAATCTTTTTTTAAAATGGCCAATCTTCTATAAAAGAGAACTCAAAATGTCACTTTTCTTTAGAAATGGCTTAGAATGTCACTTTTCTTTAAAAATTCCTTAAAAATTCAATGTTCTTTAAAATTGGCTTAAAAAATTTCTTTAAAAATTGTTTAAAAAGTCGTTCTTCTTTAATAAAGACTAAAAATGTCGCATACTTTAAAAATATTGCTTAAAATTCGCTTGGTTTTGATGCTTCAAATGGATTTTTGGATCAAGATTTAGATTTTGGCGTTTTTAACGAAAAATCGGTATTCTACGAAAAATATTGATTTCATTTTTGGAGTATAAAGTGATAGCAGAAATTTTTGTTTTTAAGGAAATTACTTGTTTCTGAGACTGTCTATCGGATTCCTTTCATTAGATAATTCGATTTAAACATTTGAGTATAATTGCAAACGAGTCTTCTTTGGAGTGGGTAATAAAACAAAGAGCGTTTCGACCATTGAGCAAAGTAGGGAAGGAATCATTTTGAAAATGGCTTTTAAACAAGACTTAGAGCTGAGATTGGCATTGTTAAACACATCTGCTTATTTCAAACGTTTTTTTACTATTATTTTACGTGATCCTCGCCTTTGAATTGCTTTAAAACTCATATACCGAGAGGCATCTTTTTATACACGATATAAACGGTAACAATTTTGAGAAGTGCCCGTTAAAGCGGAAAATAGGTTTCGCGAGAAAAATGGTCTCTTTTTGTCTAAAACGTGTTTAGAAAGTCGTATTCGGAGGTTCGGAAAAAGAGAAATTAGGAAAGTTTATAGGATTCTTTGCGTCATCGACTTTCGTCCATTTATCTCGGTGGGAAAAGGGGAGAGGGTGACCTCTTCGAACCCATTTTGCGTTATCAATGGTCGGATTTCGGGGCATAACATCCTCGACGTAGGGCCCCCTGCCTCGAAGAGATAACAGAAATACCCAAACATAACGGCTTTCCAGGGCTGTTGAGAAGAAAAATGCTACTCGAGTTGAATTTTACAGCTTTTTAAAAAACAACCTGCACCATCACATTTCCTTTTTAGCAGAAACTCTTATTAATTTAATTGTTGTGTTTTCAAATATCCCTCTTTCATTTTCTAATCCTCTAATAAATTTTCTATAAAGAGAATCCCCATTCTCATTAAAGTGGTTCTGAAAAGGATCCGCGTTTTGAAATCCCCTAAGGCAATAGCAACCTTACCACGTATTGTCTGAATTTCAATTATAATTAAAATTTTCAGGTAGGTAGTGTTATCCTTAAATAGCGCCCTTTATAATAAGACCGTGTAATTGCTTCGAAGAGTCCAAACGTTGATATTGGATTTTCGGAATACTGGCTTATTTAAGATATTGAATATCATAAATTTTTTTAGCTCCTGACACCGTTTATCACCTATCTCCTTCCCACACTAACATCACATTCCCACCCTTCTGTCGCTCCCCCTCTCCATCCCATCACCACAAGAACCTTCCATCACCTCACCCTACCCTCCCATCACCTACTACTCCCACTTAACTATCAGCTTCTGCCCAATATGTCTGTCCTAGCTTCATTCAAGAGTAATCGAATCTTAACTTCCTTGATGATCAACAAAGGCAATTAATATTTCCTGTTCATCATAATTAACAAGTTTTAATCGACTAATTTATTCACTAATGATGAAATTTTGTGTTCGAAAAATAAAGCCAAACGTCAAAAAAGTACAGAGATGGATAAAAGTATCGTTTTAGTAATTTTCTTCCTCTATTACGCAGCAGCGCAACTTAATAAACAAATGGCAGTAAGTTCATGACGTTTTTGTTTTCTTCCTTTTATATTTTGGCTTTCAGGGGCCTTACGAGATAGTCGTCCACTATTTGGAATCCTGCTTGAAAAATCCTACTGATGATAGCATCATGGTCGTCGTTAAAATGAAGAAATTAAACAGAACGATGATAGGTGCCGAAGGATATGCCTATTTTGGCACTCCGCTTGATGATAATCTTGAAGTAAAATTTAAATTTTTTAATAGAAAAGACTGAATCTTTACTTTTAGTCGACTGTACAACTCGACCAGTTTACCAACGGTGGATGGAAGGAAAATTATTTCAAAAGGGATTTTACAAGAGCGTGTTCTACATTGAAAACATTCGTCCCGAATTTGGTGAAACGCGTCATAGCATCTTCGACTTATCGTAAATCTAGCACATGCCCAGTGGTCAAAGTATATTTGTCTTAGGGTCAATATCCTTTCGGAGTTCATTTGAATTTTTATGTCATTAACAGGGAAATTACACCTTTAAAAACTTGGCTCTTGCCCTAGACATTCCAGAACTACCTGTCTTTTTCTACAACAAATACCGCTACTTGTTGATTGCGAGATCAAACGGAAAAGAAGTCTGCTGCCTCAAAGCTGAAGTCGACATTGTCCCAAAAAGGATGAAAATTAAAGGTTGAAATTGTTTAGTGAAGAACTTAATCCAAAAATAAATTTATCAAAAATGATTTAGTTTTTTCCCTTATTAAAAACCAGAGGTATATAAATTGTAGTACATACCTATAAATGACTGGATGAGTAAAAAATATCATAATAAACAGAGCACATAGGTGTGAGGAAGGGTATATAGCAGAGCACATAGGCGAGAGAAAGCGTACTATACAGCACATAGGTGACACCTAGGTGGTGGTAGAGTACTGTGCAGCACATAGGTGGAGGAGAGTACTATACAGCACATAGGTGGGGGAGAGTAATATACAGCACATAGATGGTGGTAGAGTACTATACAGCACATAGGTGACACCTAGGTGGTGGTAGAGTAAGTACTATGCAGCACATAGGTGGAGGAGAGTACTATACAGCACATAGGTGGGGGAGAGTACTACACAGCACATAGGTGGGGGAGAGTACTATACAGCACATATGTTTAGCATTGTAGCATATTTACCATCATTTTAATGGAGTTAAACAGAAACAGAAAATAAAAAATTCTTTGAAAACAGTTTTCAAACGGGAAAAAATGAACAAAAAATATAGGAGGAATTAACAATGTTAGTTCCTGTTTGTAATAATCAAATGTTTACTGGACTAATTATTTGACTAATGACAGGGCTTCAAGCCGAAAAAATGAACTCAAACGTCATATAGGCCTCTAAGGGTCGACAATTCATAATCCTTTCAAACTTTACTTCCGGAAATTCGCTAAAACGTACAATGGGAAAAAGTATCGTTTTAGTATTTATCTTATTCTATTACGCGTCTGCGCAATTGAATAAACAAATGGCAGTAAGTTCATTCGAATTTTATATTTTCTTAATAAGTTGTCGGTTTTTAGGGGCCTTACGAGATAGTCGTCAACTACGTGGAATCCTGCGTTAAAAATCCGACCGAGGACAGCATTTTGGTGATTTTAAAATTAAGAAAATTGAACAGAACGATGATCGGAGGTGACGGCTATTTGTATTTTGGCACTCCCCTCGACGATGATATTGAGGTAATATAACATAATATTCTTTCGAAAAACTCATATCGTTGGTTTAGGCGACCGTACAACTCGACCAGTTCACCAATGGAGGTTGGAAAGAAAATTATTTCAAACAGGATTTTAAAAGAGCATGTTCCACTTTAAAAACGTACGTCCCGAAATTTGTCAAACGCATGATAGCTGTTTCAAGTTATAAAGGAAGCTCGTGTCCAGTTCCAAAAGTAAATTCCTATTTTTTATAACTTTTTTTCTTACAATTTCATTCGCAGGGAAACTACACCGTCAAAAACTTGGCTCTTTCCATCGACATTCCGGAAATTCCTGTCTTTTTTTACAACAAATATCGCTACTTGCTAACAGTCAGATCTAAAGGAAAATTCGTCAGTTGTATCAAAGCGGAAATCGACATCATTCCAAAAAGGTTTAAAATAAAAGGTTAAATTACATTGGTGACAGTAAAATAATCAAATTAATGGCTGAACGAATTTTTTTGCCTGGCTTTTCCAAATTAAATCTCATTATACCTATTATCCTTTTGTGATGATTAAAATATCCATTGTTATGGAAAAGTTTTTTTGTTAAAATTATTAATACCTATAACCCAAACCAGATATTATTATAATGAGAAATTGATTTTATTAGCTCCTAATAATTTTAGACGAGTAAATTTAAACAAATTTTTAATTCAATTCCCTCAATCATTCAGCACCAAAAAAACTTACTTCCCCTACTACCTTCCTCCACATCTTCGACCTCCCCGCACTAACCCCACCTACCCTTCCGATGCATCTTATGTCCTTATGACAGGAAAAACAGACTACCTCCAATACAATAGTTAAAGTTAGAACCTCCAGTGTATTCGTATAAACAAGGCAATTAATCAAATGAGCACAAAAGGATCGCGAAAGGGCGAAAATGTAAAATGGGAAGATTCACTCTAATCACGTTCGTAAAGCCCTCGAGCATACTAATAAGTGATTAACATATCCCGATACCCTTCATAGCTCTCTCATTACCTAAGAATAATTAACATGACCACTTGATTACATCTAATGCAAATACAGTTCCTAATCTCTATACATATTAATGATAAAGCATTCTCCACTTGGTTCTCAGCCCTTAAGCCCCCAGAGGAAGGGGACGTTATTGTCCAGATATTATTCAAACACTAATAACACTAACTTGGAGAGGTGCGGATCCCTAATTTACCGAAGCTGGACGTTAATTTAATATTCAATTTTAAGTCACGTTTTGATTAACTTTGGGAGCGAACTGTTTTCCCAAACCTTATCAAATTATACTGGGAAATAAGTACTGGATTGCCATCGCCTCAAATGGTCAAAAAGTTTTCTCTTCAAAAAAGGTTCAAAATCTGCATAAGAGGGTCTTTTATCTTAGAAATGAAAATCTGCTTTAAAGGGCCCCTCCTCCCACAGAAATTACACCACCTAGAATCCATCACCTCCCTATCTTCCTGGATCCTCCTCTCACCACCTGTATCACCTGTATTCCTTCACCCCCACCACACTTCCATCACCTCCCCCACCCTCCTGAACACCTCACATCACCCTTGCACGTCTTCCCAACCCACTCTCCCATCACTTCCTCTACTTTCTCCCTCTTCTCTCAACGTTTTTCTGAGGTCGTTCGATTTGTCTTGATTTCCCTCAACCGAAAAAACATTTATTTATTCAGAAGCGGGAGGCGTTTTGAAAAGGTCGCCCTTGAAAAGGGCCCCGCTGGAAATTGCCTTTCTCGCAGTTGGAAAAGAGGGAGAGGCTCCGTACTCGCGGACAATTTCCTGGGTGAGAGTCGGCCGGAAATTAAGGGCGAATCATGTCTGGGCTAGTTGCGATCGCGAAGACTCCGAGGAGCCAATGTTGTGGAATCTAAGAACAAGAACGGCTTTAACTTTAAATTGCACACATTCGCCGAGAGGAAGGAGCGAACCGTTTAGAACTCCGGGAAAAGCTAATGGAACTCCGTGACCCCACCAAATGCAGTTTATCTCAACGGCCCTTATGCAAAAACCAACTTCTAATCCCACAAAAGCCCCTTAAAATCCATCTTTTGACTAAATCAAGAATCCAATTTATTATTTACATCTTAAATTAGCGTCGTATTTCTTTGAAATTGGTTTAATCTAATGTTACCGATAAGTTAAAAGCCTCCCGATAAACGCCTCCCTATGTTCCCGACGTTAGGTCGACTCCCTAGTGCTCCCGAGGGAAATTTCTATAAGCCAAGTATCCTATATTTTAGGCTCACACAAGGAAACCTTTTTTCTTAGCATATCGAGCTTTTTTTCATGGTAAAAAAAAAACGCAATTTTTGACATCTTAAATATGTCATTTTTTATTTATTTTATTTTAGCAGCAATAAAATTGTTGAACTAAATTTAAAAAATCGAGTCCCGCGCAGCAGGCCTTAAGAGGTAGATGTCTTTCAGATGGTTAGATCTCGAATTTCTAAAATTCGAAGAAAAAAAAATCATCTGTTTCCGGTAAAAATTCAAAAATTTTCTTTTTTACCTAGATTCAAATCTATTGCACCCAGCTGATCCAAACCAACTTTAAATCTTTCTTAGCCATCCCCATAACATCACTTTTAAGTTTGAAAAGCGATTGGATGAACGGTTTAGGAGATACCAGTTTAGGCCCTAAGTAAAGTACCAAAACCGCTGGTCCGATTTCAGCCGTTAACGAACTCATAAATTCTATTAGTTTAAAAGCCCTAAATACCGAATTTCATGTGGTCAAGTAAAAATTACTCAAGTTATCGTGCGAATATATATATATATATATATATATATATATATATATATATATATATATATATATACTTGTGATATATATATATATATATATATATATATATATACCGTCCCGCCTCTTATGTTACATACTATTTTCTGGCTCACTAAGTGTGTTCTTTTTCTCGTGGAATCCGCTAATAAAATGGCCTAGCAATACGGTGGCAATCCCCCGCACCGGGATGCCGGGCGCTGCCGGTCGGGAAGAAAGAAAATACCGAAGGGAGTACGAGATTCAAACTAAAAGAAACCCCCTTTTAAAAAGAATGTGAGGGGGAAAAAGAATGTCTATAATATAGCTCGTAAACACAAACCCATTCATCAAGATCTGTGTGACAGCTGAATCACGTGTTTTAATTTAAAATAATATTAATTTTTAGTTACGGATCTACAATCAAAAGGATGTCACCATTGTCGTCCTCGTAAAAGAGACGTGACAAGATGATGGTGAAATGCGTTTTAATCAGTCAATATATAAGGTACTTAAAGTTGGCACCGAGATATGCAATTAGGTGAATTGAGAGACGGGAGGGGTAGAGAATGTGACGGCATTGACCGCATATTCAGCTCTGGTGAAACCAAGTACTCCCGGCCGCGCTTACAAAATTCACGTCTTTTTCCCTTTTCGGTAACACTAAGAGGAGTAAAATACTTCCTCTTATGCTACCTCTTAAGTGTACCGTCAAAAGTAACATTAAGATGGTCCTGGAGGTATAAACGTAACATAAGCGTAAAATACATAGTTATATATATATATATTCTATATATATATATATATATATATATATACTATATATATTATATATTATATATATATATATATATATCTATATATATATATATATATTACATATATATATATATAAACTTTTGAGATGAGGGTGGGTTTGGGGTTCAGGTGGCTGAAATGAAAACCTATCACAAAAATTTTTGATCTGAGACTACTGCCCCCATTGCAATAGGTAGATTTGCTGAAAGAAATCTACCTAATAAAGAAATCTCACTCAGCGTTCGCTAAATAATTTTTTTTTCTCGTAAAAAAAGTTGACAGTTTGGTTTTGGGGTTTCAAAATGGTTCGAAAATTCTGGTTTTGGTGATAAAATAACGATTTCGGGATTTGAAAATTGGGATCATTGGGGTCAGATTGACTGATGGGACTATATACAGTGCAGGGCCTTAGGATATTGTCATATACCTTTATGATATTGGCATAATAACGATTTTTGGATTTTAACGATTTTATAATCGCTTATAAAGGGTAAAAACGTAGATCTGGGGTTAAACATTTTTTTTAGTTTAAAAGTTGAAATGTCATGGGTCTCAAAATTTACATTTAGAGTACTGAATAGGGTTTTTTTATATTAAAGCTTTTTGGGTCAAAATGAAGATTTCAAAGTTTTGGAATTAA